>CAKNYM010049438.1:124041-141988 GCA_932195095.1 Andricus curvator
ATTTTGAGAAAATTGATTTTTTTAATTTTTCAAAATTTATTTATAATTGTTGTAAAATTTTTTTTTAACTTGGCACTTGGGGTACATTAGTTTCATAATGAAAGAAACTTATCCCCCAAATATGAAGCAAATCCATGCGGGGGCACCCACACCATGCTTATCCTGCTACGGCCTTTGTAGATTTTTTGGTTGAACAACTTTTGTCTTTTCATTTTTTCCGTCCCTTGTGTCGTTTTTCCAACATTTTAATTTTTAATCTTGTTTTTTACGATTAAAAGAAAATCTACTTGTGCTACCTTAACATTATTAGTAACATATTTGTCGATCCTTTTTGGGTGAACACCTTTTAATATCTATTAATTTGTTTACGTACCTTGTGTCGTTTTCCAAAAAATTTAATTTTTTTTATCTTTAGTGTTAGTTTCCACGATTAGAACAAAAACTACGCGTCCTATCATAAAATTATTGATGAAAAATTTGTAGCTCCTTTTTGGATAAGCAACTTGTGTGAATTCATTTTTTCCATAGTTTGTGTCGTTTGTCCAAAAAATAAATTTTCCATTTTTACATTCTCATCCTAACGAGAAGGTATTGGTTTTATGTAAAATTTGAATTAGTCGGTTTTCATCAAATCTCCACGTTTTTAGACCCCCTGAACTAGAAAACACGATTTTTACCAAGGTGTCTGTCTGTAGTCTGTAGTCTGTAGTCTGAAAAGGACAAGTTCATTAGCCAGCTATTTGTGATCAAAATTCATAAAGTTAGAGCATTTTCAAAATTTTTGAAATAATTTTTTTTCAGAACTTCAAAATTCTATGTACGGCAATTCGTAGCACTCAAAAATCTAAACAGTTTATCCTCACGGTCTTTTTCGATTAAAAGAAAACTATCAGAGTTACAGCATTTTCAAAATCCACAAAAACTAATGGAAATCAACATTTTAAGCCAAACAACGCACGATATGAAAAAAAGTCGAGAAAAAAACGTTGCTTTCTGCAAGCCCTACAAGATTATCATAGCAGCTTTTTGAATTTTCTTGAAAAATCAAAAATTCTAATTTTGACCCCATGAAACATATAAAAAATAAAATAAAAAATTCCATTTTGCTTTCAGACTATGCAAGATACGAAAAAAGATGATTAAACAAAAATTATTTGCCAAGAAAGATCTACAAATTTGTTGTTAATGATTTTTTTATAGAACGCTTAGTTTTTGTTTTGATCGTGAAAAATGACATTACGAAATAAACAAAAAATCAAATTGTTACATTCTCATCCTAATGAGAAGGTATTGGTTTTATGTAAAAAAAATTTAATGTAGTTTTCTAGGAATAAAACAAATACTGTTTGACCAGAAACGGAATTTTTTATTTTTTGGTAGCATTTTCAGTAAGTTAAACCAAAACTGTTTCTTACGTATTTAAGCGTTTTTCTTTGGGCTTCTAAAAAGTGTGTGGTGATTGTAATGAGAATGTTTTGTCTGTTTTATAATATTTGTAAGTAAATTGCTTCTTTTTATCTAAGCCGAGCACGATGTGCGAAAACCGAAAAAAGTATCACGAGGTACATACATTGGCGAGCGCGAAGCGCGAGGTAGATATGTTATCGAAATTTTTAGCTATTTTTGGGCTGAAAAACTTTTGTCTTAATATTTGTTCGTAGCTTGTGTCATTTGTCTAAAAATTCAATTTTTCTATTTTCAATGCAGTTTTTTACGAGTAAAACAAAAACTAAGCATCCTATCAAAAAGTAATTAATGACAAATTTGTAGATCTTTTTTGAATATACAATTTTTGTTAATTCATTTTTTTTCGTATCTTGTACAGTTTAGATTCTTCAAGAAAATTCAAAAAGTTGTTGTAATAATCTTGTAGGGTGTTCAAAATGCAACCTTTTTTTTTGACATTTTATCATATCGTGCGTTGTTTGGATTAAAATGTTCAAGTACTACGAACAGCCGTGCACAAAAAAAAGTGGTCTCAAAAATTTTGAAAATGTCATAACTTTTTGAATTTTTATCCAAAATAGCTGGCTGAGGTACTTGACCTGCAGTTTTTGACACTAAAAGAGTGTACCAAAGGCCAGTCTAATAGATTAATTTTTTCAAGAGTCATCGTGCTCACAGACATACATACATACAGACACATTCGTAAAAACCTGTTTTTCGGGTTCAGAGGGTCTCAAAACGTGAACATTTGACAAAAACTGAGGGGGGGGGGGGGTCAAATTCTACACAAATCTAATACCTTCTCTGATGAGAATGTAAAAATAAAATATTTAATTTTTGGACAAGCGACACAAACTATGAAAAAAACGAATTATCAAATGTTGCTCATTCAAAAAATAGCTACAAATTTGTCATCGATAATTTTTTTGATAGGACGCGTAGTTTTTGTTTTAATCGTAAAAAATAACATTGAAGATAAAAATATTAAATTTTTTGGAAAACGACACAGGGTACGAAAAAAAATAGACAAAAGTTGTTCACCCAAAAAGGACCTACAAATTTCTTATTATTAATTTTTGAGATAAGACGAGTCGATTTTCTTTTCATCATAATAAAAAAGATTTCAAATAAAAAAATTAAATTTTTGGAAAAACAACAAGAGACGAAAAAAATGAAAAGCCAAAACTTGTTCAACCAAAAAATATCTACAAATTTGTTATAAACTCTTGTTATAAAAATATATTAAAAATAAAAAAATTAACTTTTTGGAAAAAGGATACAAGCTAAAATAACATTTTATATAACAATCTTTTTCGCCTAAATTGTATACAAAAATTTGCTTAGAACCACCTCATGCTAGAATGCCTATTTTTAGTTTAAATCGTAAAAAATAATATTGAAAATAAACCAATTAAATTTATGGAAAAACGACACAAGTTGCAATAAAATGTTTAACATCAATTTTTTCTACTAGGATGCGCACTTTTTTAATTACAACAAGACAATGATAATCCTTTGGTTCAATACCACTGCATATTTAGAATTATAATAATATAAATTTATTGAAATGATACATTTTTCAGGGTAGCCGAGAATAAAATCTAATGCAAAATAAGAAACAAATATTAAAGTAATCATTGATAATAAAATTTGTATTTTATTTTGCAATATCTGTGCAAGCAGCCCCAGACCGAGGTACAGAAATAAATATAATACAGATTTTATATAATAGTGTTGAACATAATGTAGAAAAGTTCGTATTTTCGACAAAATCGAGTGCGAAGCACGAGACACGTGATAAGAATGTGTTCGTTAAAGCCGAAAGAGCTTTAACGAAAGAGAATTCAATATATCCAAATTACAGTTGTCGATGCTTGACCTTTAATTTTAAAAGGTTTGTGTACAAATGTGTAGGAAGTACAAAGACCGAGCCCGTACCCCGAGGTAAATACATTATCGCGCGCCCTAGGCGCACTGAAACTTGCGAGCAGCGCGCGATGAGAATATGCCCACGCAGCAGGCAGATTTTTTTTATTGTATATAGTACGAGTACATAGTGTATACTAACTTTGCAAAATTGTCAATCATTTCACTCGCTAATCTATTTTACTACTAACAAAATATTTATTTTTTTGTGATTCCAAAGCTCTCCAATTATTCACATGCTTCTTCTAGATATGCTCATTTATCTTTCATAATTCTAATGATTCTGTAATAATTCCATATCTATAAAGTGTGTCACAATGTATATTCTTATACTTTAAAGCTTGCAAAATTTTATTTAATAAGCTCAAAATATAATTTTTGTACAATTTCATACAATAAAAATGAATTAATGTATTTTTACATTTTTTGAATTTTATTTTACTTTTTACATTCAGATATTGACAAAAAGTACCAGTTCTATTTATTTAGAATCATTTCAGTTTTATTCAAATTGAAATTTGTATTAATTGCATGAAATAAATAAGCTCTATGCAGTTGATCATATTTAATAAAGCCGGTTCAACCAAGAATATATGATTTCGGGCGAGTACTTTGAATGCTCGGATGACCAGCTCGCCGCTACCGGTGACTTACCATGCGACTAACCTTTCGAGGAAGTCTCATAGGTAACAACAAGAAATCTGGTTAGGCGGCGGGCGGTTTCTACGTAGTCGTCGTTATCCCGGTGACAATCATTGTTAATCAGACTTTCTGATTTCTTAGTGACCAGCCCCTCATGTTCACTAGAACACAATAATGCTTTTATGAAGTTGAAGTATCAATACAGGAAGCGTTCCTATTGGTCAATTATTTAAGTTAATCGGTTTTTGGAGACCAGGGGGCTTACACGTAGACCAGGGGGTTACACATTCTGTGTCTTTTGAACTTAAGTTTCGATGTTAAGTTAAGTCTTTAAACTGCGATAAGGCCCGCCAGCCTACCCCCAATCCTAAGCTGTTTGCCTAGACGTCTGGCGTCAACCGTACGTCTGGGCCTTGCCTCGCTGGCCGCTCATGTTTACTTAAGTCTAGGACTGGTAGACAAGAAATAATAGATAAATTACACCATATTTAAAGCTGTACTAATGGCTTCTTAGATTCTAGACTAGTGATGAAAGAAATAATTAACATCTATGATTTTACTTTAATGACTTTTAATTAAGAAATAAAATTTCGAAGTTGAATAATAAACTTATTTACTAAAAGAAGAGGAAGATAAATAAAAAGTGATTAAGGTTATGTTTAAACCTATCAAAATAGACTTGTTCAACAAATTTTTGAAGAAAAAAATTACATCTAATTACAGCTAGTAAAACCGGCTTATTATAAGTTGAAAAATTAAAAATATCCTACATCTAAAAGATACACATACACAGCATGAAAAAATAGAGAGAGAGAGAGAGATTTGAAGACTTAAAGATATTAATAGGCACATATCAAAAAAATATATTTGATAAACTCTTCAAAGTAACCCATAGTGCGCAGAATCAAATTTAAGTATAGTATGCAAGATATACAGTAGCAAGTTGCAAAGAGCAAGATTGAACACAGGATTCAAGATGTGTATTAATAGACCCCTTATTATAATCTTCACCTTGAAACCTTTCTTCAAATTTGTGCAAAACACTCGGTTTAATTTTATATATTTTTAAAATCATTTTATAAAAATTCGCAGCAGTGCGGTCATTTTCTACCAGATTTTTGCAAAAAAGCTTGGTGAAATCAGGCAAAGAAAAACCACTGCACATATGATACAAGAACATAATACAAAACTTACCACACACGTCCGGACAGGTACTTTGTAACTCTGCTGTGTTCCATCGGAATAGGGTACAGTTTCCTCGCAGACGATAAAGATTTTGAAGAATGCAGTATGTCACATAAGAGCGTAGCGGCGTTTATCCGCAGCCGGTAAGTCGTAGCATTGCCATTTTGTTTCTAATACAAAGACAACCCTTGCCGTTTTCGCAGTTCCATCAGTAAGACGTCCAGTCTCCCCCAGCATCGATAATTGCCTGGCATCTCGAAGGAATGCTTTGGACCAGATTTTTGGCGTTTTCTTTCGGAAAGACCTCCAAATTTGTCGAATTTGTCGAGACAGCTGATTCAAATTGCAGGGCCGATTTTTTCGAACCTTCAGCTTGATTAAAACCCAAACATGTTCAATAAGATTTGCGTCGGGCGACTGAGATGGCCAATCCAAAGTGACGACGTTTTTTTGCATACTGCGAAAACGGCAAGGATTCCCTCTATATTAGAAAAAAAATGGCAATGCCACGACTTACCGGCTGTGGATAAACGCCGCTACGCTCTTATGTGATATATTGTAAGAGGAGGTAGGCCGTAGCTGTCAAAGTACGTTCCGCGGCCATTTCGGTCAATATAAATCGCAACTCAGTGCGACCCGTTTTTATTGTTTGGATCCGTGTTGAAAATTAAAGCAGCCGGCCTCATCCACACCTTGGGTAACCGGCCCGTATAAAATACACCAGTCGTATGTCGTGGTATTGCTTGAAGTGTTCGAAGTATCTGAAAGCTGTCCATCTCCACTCCCATGTCTGCCAAGTCGAGGCAAATCACTGGCAGTCTGATCGAGTTTTTTAACAGAAATTTGTATGTTGTCAGCGACCGTCCTCGATGTCACCGTCGTCTCAAGATTGTCAATTTTAGAACAGACATTTGTAATCAGTGTACTCTGACGTGTGATAAAGCAAACGGATACTTTTTCTCGTCTTTGACTTTGAAGCCAGATTTTAAGTTTGGTTGCGTTATTGACAGCACATGTAAAAAATGTTCTTTTTTCACGCCGTGATGAAAACAATAATCTTTACTGGTTTCCAATTTTTCAAAAGTAGGACATGTTAATCCTACCAGGTTGATAATCTGGATAAGGTGGTGCAGCTATCCAATGTCCGATATAGTTATGATCCACTGCAATGACAGCCACTTGTTTTGCAAAAAACTTATCTTCAAGATCGCGAAATCCTTAAATATCAATCACGTAGTCCATAGTACTTTGTATAATAAAGTCTTGCTGATGATGAGTTTAAAGCAGACGGCAGTGACAAATAGTTGCGTGCCGTGCATAAACGAGAAACCACATAACGGAACGACCGACTTGTAAGAATACTTTGGACGAAATGGAAGAGATAACGGTGCAAGTGTAAAAAGATACTCATTTTCTGTCCAAACCTGCCCCAAGTAAAAACAGGTGTTCATTAGGACGTCAGATATATAAAATTCCGAGAAATTAAGGCGGCGGCGAAAATGATTTATTATCCTCCATAGTCAACAATAACTTGTCTAGAGGCGTCGATTTCCAAAACGGTATCATATTCTGCGTATATGATTCAATTTACTGTGTTGGCGAGTGGTTCTTCAAAACGCTCCTGTATTCGTAGACTTCCGTGTTTTACGAGAATCCAGTAAGAATAACAATTTGCAGAAAGATCAGGTGTAAGATCAAAAGCAAACAGGCAGAATCCTTCCGGGATTTTATCCTGGAAGGGATACAATTCTATCAATATTCTTCTATCAATAGCAGTACCCTCATCAAGAAAGTGAATACCAGTGCCAGAGCAAAGAGTCTGATAAGCATCAACGTAAAGTTTATTTTTGGAAAAATCTGGCTGCAGAGGTCTCGAGGGTAATTGTGTGCCATCGACGTAAAGGGATCAGGAATTAATCTTATATTTTTTTAGGTTAAACGGATTAAGGTCTCAATTTCCGTTAAAGGCTCTGCTCTCGACGAAACCAATGATTATTCTCTTAGGCAACTGACCGAGATTAACATTATCAAGAGTTTCACCGTGAATACAGCCATGTAAAGTGAACGCTTTGATTATTTTAACAACATTCAACTTCGGCAGCGTACTTCGAGATTTATTTCTCTACCATAATCTAAATTATAATCTCCTTTCTAAATTGCCAGGGCGCCAGACCTTTCTTGGGTCAGTTTCTCAAAAATAACCAAAAATACAGCAACAGCAAACTTACACTTCAAAATTATATCGAGTGACTCAACTTAAACTCAAAAACTCAAAGCACGATGTACCGGCTCCAATTCCGACTAGCTCAACTTCCAGAAATTGGTAGAGCAATCACAAATGTTTCAAGTGCCGTAAGGGCCAAAAGAGCTAAGTAGAACGCGGGCACGTGGAGGTTTCACAAGAAAATCTAAAGCAAAAGTACTCACCGACTGATTCGCCGTAAAATAGATTTAGTTACGATAAATCAGCTTCCTCGGAGCCAAGACAGTCCTCCGAAGATGATACTGATCCTGGGTATGACTTTCACAGTGATTCTCCACGATGAGCACTTTAGATTTAGAAATACTAAACTAACGAAGTTGTCTCGATGGGGTCACGAAGCGAAAAGAGAGCGAGTCAACGCGTCGCTTTAGGATATCGTCTCTGATTATCGATCGGCTGCGCGCGCAACGTTTAATCCTAATACGCATGGTCTTAATTGCGAACTGACGGCAGGGAGGTAGTATCATGCAATTCTGGAGTACTCCCGGGCATGACTTAACTCATAAAAAAATCCTCTGCCAATTTCAGAATTAGATCCACACTCCACTCGGCACAAGCCGAGCATGTCATCCGCACCTGAGATACAGAATTCCCGTCTTAACGGATGAAATTGACGATCAAAGCCTTCTCGATGAGAGGCAAAACTGGATCACATATCAGGTGGATGAGTCTTGTAGATGTTCCTGAATCTTTTCTGGGGTAATCCAGGAACTCGGAGGCATTCCAGTGTTGAAACTCCTTCTCGAGGTTCGACACTATTTAATATTGGCAACTTTTAATGGAAAAGGCGCGAGGTTTTGAATATCCCCTCTCGCAGTATGCGCAGAATGGCGAGCTGACCGATCCTCCTGATGTTCTCTTCTTATCGATGATGTCCTCGGAGATGATGTGTCCATGGCGGCAAGCCATAATTATATTCGAATTCAATTTAAATGAGTCTTGGAGTATCGTGTGACCACTGAGCTCAAATCATAAGATTATAAGATTTGCTTCGGTCAGAGAACAGCCTATTGTGAGTTGCCAAATGAATTGCAACGACCCAAGAGTTATTCAATTCATAGACTGTTGCAAGAATCAGTGGTTGATGAGGTGAATATTTTGCTTTTTGTCACTGTTACACTTTCAGATTATGACATATCTGCAGGGAAAATTCGTTTTTTTATACATTTTTCACCATCAAATCTTGTGAGGCTTCACTCTGATTGACGGCAGATTCCATCGTCTGATTTGGAGACTGCGACATTTGATATGTTGAAATGTTCAGGTACAACTAACTGCTTTGGGTGACGCGGCAGTTTTTATAAATCACATGGCGGGGTTACTCTGGCGGGGCTGAGCAGATATGACGTGACATGTGATCAACCAATAAGAATACTTTCACTTGAGAGAGAAGCGTGTGGTTGAGGCGAAGGATTTGGACAAAAAATTTTTTTTGACAAAATGGCGGCCAGTCAAAGTTGAGAAATCGATTTTTGTCAACAAAAAAAAGCACATTCGTTTTTAAAATAAAAAAAAGTTTTTGATGAAAAAAAAATTCCTTCGATTAAGGACTGCTTTTTCATATCACAAAAAAGGGTGCCAAGTTTGGAAATGTTTACTTACACAGAATCATCAATTCCAGGCCCATATAATAAGTCACGAACTTTCCCGAACCAGTGTAGTTATGCTCAAAATGGCGTCGTTATACTATATATACGTGAAAATCGTGTTCTATACGCTATCCAGTTAGTACACTGAAAGAAATTTAGTTACATAATACGTTAAAACCGATATTACAGTTTAGTATAATCTTTTACGATTTAGGGAAATCGGGTATTTATATCAGAAAGTAATATAGTATCTATTAAAGATCTATGAAAAATTTACTTTGGAAAATTAATATAAGTTCTACAAAACTTGTAAAAAAAATTGTGATATTTAAAATTCACCATATCAAATTCAAGCAGGACAATTATGCCGAATATTGGAAAGATTGGAATAATTTTTTCACATTTTGAAAGAGAGGATTCTGAAATTTGCTAAAGTTTATACTAAAAAATATGAGTCATTCGAAAAGAATGTGACGGACGAAAATACGAAAAGGACAAGTTCGTAACCCGTCGTGAATCTCCGTCAATTCACACTGCACAATTAGAGCACATAAATACGCACATTATTATTATCAGTATTCATAAACACTGTAGAACACATTCGCTGAGGTAACTTAACTTATAACATTTACTTATATACATAGTACGCATACATATACATATAACACACGCATCGCACGCAAATCACGCTGAGAGAAGGGGTTTGAAGATTCCTTATATACTAAGTAGTGAAAGTTTTTGTAATTGTGAGAAACGGCATGATGCTTAATAACTCGACTTAAAAAAATTCAAAATTAAAAGTAAAAACAGGAAAATATTCTGTTTTAATAAGGTCAAAACTGGGATTGAATTAAATTCAAAAATATCTATAGGTTTTTCGTTTTTTTTTTCAATCGTCTCGTTCCCGCCTCAGATTCGGCTTGATAATACAAGTACCAGTGCTGGGTCAAAAATGGTGGGTGCCCCGAACTTAATAAAAATGTTGAATAAATGAAGCATATTATTATACAATTACAGGGCCATCGACAAGAGCAAATTAAAGAATTTTGGTGGTGTATTTTCATGGAAAAATTGTTATTAATGATTAATAAATTTATTCTTTAAAACTGAACTGAACTGAAAGTTGAACTATTTTGCAAATGTGGAATCATTTATAAATATTGGGACTAAGAAGATTTTTTTGTTAGTGAAATAAATTAAGCAATTTATCATATCGAACAATAATTTATTAGAGGTAGTAATACTGATAAAAAGCATCTATTGAATACATGTTACTCCTTATATTTAATCACATCCAGGTTTTGGCTATATAAAAGAACCCATCCTTGAGCTTATTGACATAAGAGAACGTAGCATTACTTAAATCGGACTTTTTAATGATTTCCCAATGAAAATAGTCAGTGCGATAGATCTTGTACGCTCTGATATGTTCATTGAGATAGCAGTCAGGCATCGATTTCACCACAACAAGAAAGTCTTCCTTATTAATTAAAATTATCGAGTGGACAAAGTAGAATTCTTCGCCTAAGTCAGAAAAAGTGATTATTATAGTGTTTTCCTTAATTGTCTTTCCCATGTACTGAATCGAATTAGTGATTGAGACGTTATTATTAATTAAATAATTCGGCAGTAAATGTACGTAATAAGATATATCCACTAAATGGATATATACGGGAATCTTGATCAGTTTAGCGGGAAACACGAGGTTCTCTGATTCACATCGTTAGCGCTCGGCTATGAGGCACGATCGGCGGATTCGGCTAACCTCGGGAGATTATCGGAGCTATTCGGATTTTTTGATATAGTTATTTGCAATTTCCTCAACTGAAGCTTACAATTTCTGTTAGCGTCTATCACAGAAAACAAAAATATCACTTATTTCTTTTCACTTTCTCATTGACTATATTAATTTGTAGAATATTTGTATTAACTTATGTAACTCAAACTATTAATTTCTGTAATTGTTTTTATATTGTTTGATAATATCACTATCAATTTTTATCATTCTGCGTTTCAATACATGAAATATCAATCTTTGCTATTGAATATACCAATTCTTGTTCTCAAGATATTAAGTTTTCATATTTGAATTGTAAAGTTTCGTAAGTACGCTAACAATAATTTTTATATCTACACGATTTCCCCAAATCGTAATCGACTATATCAATTATGAATATTGAAATAGCAAGTATTGTTACAAAATTTCTTTCAGTGTATATACATCAGTGGCCTAGACGGACCCGCCTACGCTTCCGGCTGAATAACTTCTACAATTTCATTCAGATTTCATTACGACTTTTAGAAAATATTTTTCAAATGATGTACTTTCAGAAAATGTCAAAACCCAAAAATCGAATTTTTCAAAATTTGCAAGTAGGGTTAACCCCTTAAATAATACAAATTAAACATATTTCTTAAATTATTTCCATGATTTTCCCATAGACTGCATAATTCACCCTATTGATTGAAAGAGATTGTTATCTTGGATACCACTGTAATACAGGTAAATAGAGAGGGTGGCGGTACTGTGAAGCTAAGATATTCTACAGACAATCTTTACCGCCTCGGTGGTGGACGTGTAAATTTTTGTTAGCTATTTAGATAATACTAAATCGTTTTGAAAATCTTTGTTAAAATTCAAAACATTTAACTGTTCCAAAACACTTAGGATATAATCCTTCGTATTGCAAACTCTACCACAGTTTGTGTGTTTAAATATTTATGACAAGCACGCCTCGAATTCTATTGCGATACAATTATTCCGTCCCTCTAGGTACCTGTTGTACAAACCCGGGGCAGACTGCGGTCGAGACGACCAGCCTGATGATGATCATGATACTTGTATTGTATTATGCGAGGCTACCGTAATAAAGATTACCATGTATTTGCAGTGTATATATAACCTCTTCAAAGAATCACCTACCTAGTCGTTGTCTAACACTTTTGCCCACATTTCAGGATTTTATCATTTGAGATTAAACTCTGACGATGGTCCCCATAAAACAGTTGGCGGTGTGGCAAAGCTTCTGATTGGTTAGAATGATGTGTGGAGGATCAGGAGCAGTGTTGCCAGATCAGGAGTCTTACTCTTAGATTCAGGAGGATTTTGGGCCGTGAGGAGGATCTTTAGGAGTACAATTTTTTTAGGAGTTTTTCCAGAAGGAAGTTTTTTACTTCGGGAGTTCTTAGGAGTTCTTTGAATTTTTAAATGAAGACCAATAAATGCGATTTCAGAATGATTCAAACTTAAACAATACAAGATAGGCCCATCAGATGAAGCTCAGATCATATATATTACTTGTGAGCGAGCCTGTGATTGGCTGCTTACTTTTTTCCTTTCTTATTTAAACAAATAACACGGGAATTCTAGATCAATCTAAAAAATCTATATCCCCTGCCTCACCTAGCGAGTCACGCATACCCCGAAAGGGAAATGGCGTAATGGTATAATAATAATAGTCTTTCGGGTCTCTTTAAAATGCATGACAAATCAGCTTTAAAGACGTTAGGGTACCTATTTAGCCAATGGGAGAGCTTACTGAACGTTAGGAGGCGCTACCGAACGTATATAAACGGCCGCGAAATTCGAACTCAAAGTAAGCAAAGTAAAGTATGACGATGATATATTAAATGCCCTTGGAGAAGTTGATGTAATTTGATTTATTGATACTATTTTTAAATGTTATTATTTATACTATGACAGCCAAAGAGTTTAATTTAGAGTGAATTTTCTGAGAAAGTTTTAAATAATATTTAATATTATATTTAATAGTATGTTAGATCTGTAGGCCTGTATATCTTGAGATAAAATAAGTAACGCGGTAGCTTTTAAATTTCGCGCCTTTGTCTTCTGTCGGTATACATAAATATATTCAAACGTATGTTTTTTTAATATAGTATTTCTATTTCTTTATCCAACATATCTTTAATATAATAATAGAATAATATATATATATATATATATATTATATGTTAACAACAGTTCAGGAGTATATTTAGGAGTATTTCAAATGACTCAGGAGTTTTTAGGGGGAAATTCTAGTGGATCTACAGAGAACTGGAAAATCTCATCTGGCAAGACTGGTCAGGAGATTTGCAGGAATGCGAATTAAGATTAATCTTAAAATTTCTCCTGACCTTTCTCGATAGTTTCCGCATCGATCTGGCCCTAAGTGTAGTTGGCGGCAGCGTGGTTGTGCGAAAACTGCTGATGGCCCGAAAATCAGAATTCATCGAGCACCAAATCCAACTCGAAAGCCTTCTAGAATAATTCGCAGACGGTAAATCAAGATAGTTGTTATTTTTTAATATTTTGATTTTTATCCATGTTTATAGTTGTGATAACATAGTAATAACAATATTTATTATCTTTTCTAGCAATTGGAGAAATCTCAAAAGAATGGGATTGAACAAAATGGTTTACCTCCTCATCCTCCGTCGTCTCCAGCTCTTGCAGCTCACTCAACTTCTTCCAATGATCTGCATGTCATGTGTGTTACTACTACTACACCAGTACTAGAAACTGTATCAACGAGTGCTTTGGAAAGTGCGCTCCTCGAAAGGAACATTGGTGAACGTGTGTGTGAGTTGGTTGACTTGTGGTTAGTTAGTGATGATAGTGAGGACAAATTTATGATGGAGGCAAGAAAACGATCACTTGAGGAATGGGATTATCCAATCGGTAAGTTGTAAAATATTTAATTTTTATAGCATGACACTAGTTTTGAATAGGAGGTTATTACATTACTTTAAAATCATATTAAAAGTTTGAGGCCAAAGAATTAATCTTAAAATTAAATTAATAAAATCTTAAACCGAATCCTAAATTAATTAAAAATGAGGTATACAGTAAACTATGTTAGCGTTGCGCTCAAACAAATTTCTAAATGTTTTATATTATTTATAGTAAATTATTATGAATAATAACTTACGCTGCGAGATGTCTGAACTATTCACTTATAACTATTTGCTGTTAAAAACTGTTGATAAAATCCATTATTTAGCTACTTCTATTGTTTTTAAGAATCAATCTGGAGGTACCTTTCCCAACGATAAATATAGTATGTGAATTGTTAAACATTTTCTAATTGAAAGTCATGTTGGTTATAATGCTGAAAATCTGGTTTTTCATATCGCTCTTTATTCCTTTTAATATCTCGATAAAATTTCTTTCAGGTGTAGTAAAAACTGTGTCTCTTGCAAAGTTTGTCCTAATATCGGTTTTTAGATCATCTTTTTCTGTAAATGGACTTATAAAAATAGTAAAAGTGTTTTGCTCCCTCCATTCAAAAAAATTAATAAAGAATAGATATTTTATTATTAGAGTATTCAAAATGCAAAATTAAAAGCTTTATTATGTTTGTAAATCTTTTTGCAGAGAAAAATAAATTCAATAGTGTTAAATAATGAATAAATAATTAATTAAGAAATTTAATTATTATTACATAATAACTATTAATAATAGTTGGAAATAATTAATAATTGATAATAATGAATTATTTGATAATAATAAATAATTCATTATAATTAATAATAATTAATAATAATAATCTGGCGTAGGGATGTGGCGACCCCATAGCCCGAGAGCTCTGGCTCTTGCAGTCAGCCACGTTGCATTGGGCTAATTTCCCAATGCAACGAATTATGCGTCTATGTCACCAGTATTGCGCAGTGCCACCCTCAGTAGGCCTCTCTCGGATGGAGGTCATGGTCCAGTTGAGAGTGGCAATAGGACCGAACCGAGGCGACGACCAGGCAATGGCCCCAGACAAACGCGAAAACATCATTTTAAATGGTCGGACCAACTCAGGAGGGACATCCTTACCTGTTAGAAAAGAAGCTCACCGGCGCGAACAGGATTCATGCAGAGGTTACATGAACGTTGGGTCAATATGCACCCGGAATATTCTCATAAAATGCCTCAGTATTTAAGAGTTTAGGTATCCTTTTTGCGCAAAAACGGATATGAAACTATTTATCTAGAAGAGCAACATCCTATAGCGAACATACCACCCATTCCAGCAAGACCACATTTGCAGATAGCCGACAATGCCAACATGAGAAGTAGGCGAACAAAAATCCACCAAAAAGTCTTTCTGCGGATGGACAAATTAGCTGAAGCTAAGACTACTCTCCCCGATTCGCTCCCCGAAGATGTTAATTTCTGGACACTGAACTGTGTAGTTTACGAGAAGGCGGTACACCTGTTTAGCGCCCAATAAAACCTCATGGGCCACTAAAAATCTGCCTATTCGAGAAGAGATTCAAGTCTTCTGGGAGCAAGTATATGGAGATACTTACCAGCTAAACAAAGACGCTTCAGATATATCACTCTTTCGTAACTTTTGCGAAAGGCAAAGGTTACCAGGTCCAGAGGAAGAATCTCCACTAGTAAATACTGAAGAAATGAAGAAAGTTAGCGGTAGAATTAAGAACTTTTCAGAGCGAGAGCCAGAGAAATTCAACAACTTTTTGTGGAAGAAGTTCACTTCGACGCACCAATATCTAGCTGGTATATTTACTACTATCTGAAACAGAGAACAACCCATCCCGCAGTGGCTAGTGAAAGGACGCACCGTACTGACCCCTAGACCGGAGATTTCTCAAGTCCAAAGAACTACAGGCTATTGCACACATCTATAGAGCTTGGTCTGGAGTGAAATAGTTGAACAACGTGGATGCAAGAAAGGGCTGGCAGTTTGCAGAGAGAACCTGTTAATAGATAGGTGTATTATCGAGGACTCGAGCAGGTATCGACGCAATCTATCCATGGCTTGGATTGACTACCGTAAGGCATTCGATAAAACGAACCATGAGCTACTTATCAAGCTTCTTGAGTGCCTGGAGGTGCATCCAAAAATAGTGAGATGCATAAAAGATCTTATGCTTTTGTGGCGGACATGATTTGTCATAAGGTCTGACAAAAGACAAGTGACTGCCAGCTACATCACATATAAGAGGGTGGTCTTCCCAGGAGACTCTCTCAGTTCGATACTTTTCTGCATCTCCCTCGTTTCTGTATCTATTGTGCTCCGAGGCAGAAGCTGTGGATACCTTTGTGGCCCGCCGAACAGAAGAGAATATAAGGTTAACCACCTTTTATACATGGAGAACCTTAAACTCTTCGTTTCCTCAAAAGAGGACCTCAGCATCCTTGTGCCGCCCTAAGTACGTACCCTAAAGCGATTGGCATGAGCTTTGGACTAGAAAAGTGAGCCTGCGTCCACCTATACTAAGGAAGACTAGAAACTACATCATCGCGTGACGACCAGAATGTACAACTCATAGGCAACCAATATGCTGGCCGTTCCTATACTGCTCTACACATTTGGTGCAGCAAAATTGTACGTCGATGAGTTGAATCGACTTGACCGAAGCACACGCATGATGATGACGATCCATCGCAGTCATCATCCTGGATCTTCCGTACCTCCAATATACCTCCCTCGAGATAAAGGGGGTACAGGCTTGCCAAGCTTGGAGTGTCTTCATCGAAGAACGGTTCTGGCTACAGCTTGCTCAGTTCTAAGCAGCACAGATTCTCTTATGCGACTCGTGCATCAACATGAAGTCGTCAATGCTGCGGCGTTTCTATACCGTGCCGCAGACAGGGCCGCAGAGAAGCTTGGCCTCCCATTTGATTCCAGTGATACTACACATGGCCTAGCATCACTAATACCTTTGGTGCTCAAAACTCGTTTACAGGAAGCAGAACATTCGCTTCTACTAAGAGAACTTGCTGACAAGCCCCTTCATGTTTAGTTCGATGGCATTATACATAGAGAAGAGCTATCGATGAGTCTGTTCGACATGTATCTCAAGTCTGCTGGATTGAGATCGGAGTCTGAGGGATTTCTTTTTCGCTGTCAAGACGGCGTTAATGGAGATTTTAGTTTGCCGCGAGCGCATAATGAATGTAACTGTAGGCGATACCAACTGCCGAGCGTGCAAGCAAGAGCCAGAAACTCTTGGACATGTTCTCAGTGTATGCTCAAATTATGCATGCTACGGGAACGTAGAGAGACACAATGCGGCTCTAAAAATATTATATTACCATCTTAGGCACTTCTATGGTGTTGATATATTGCCCGTCTTGCCATGCGGAATTTCTCATTCTGCACCACTCAACGTATCAGTGCTACAAAGCCTCATATTGTCCCACGAAATCTGAAGGCAAGGATCATTTACGTGATTGAATTCTCAGCACCATCCGATGGTAATATCACGGCAAAGAAGGAAGAAAAGCGAGCGAAATATCAAGCACTTCTTTTCGAGCTGAGCAAGCTGTACCAAGGCTACAAAGTCCATCTTGCTGTTATCATAATGGGCTGTCATGTTGGTATGAAAGCTTCATTTCTGAGCCAACTTAACAAAATCTCGGCTTACCAACGTCAGGCTCAGTCCATCACAAATCGGATGCAAAAGGCTCTGGGATCAATTCATCTGGTCCGTCAATACTGTTCCTCATAAGATTCTACAAAGATTGGTAGCTCTAAAAAAGTATCCAGAGGTAAAACATTCATCTCCAATTTTCCAATGATAATAATGATTAATAATGAATAATTTATAGTATTTAATAATAATTAATAACAATGATTAATCATAATTATTAATAATTAATTATTAATAATTATTATTATCAATTAATAACTAATAATAATTAATGATATACATTTCACACATACATTTTGCTGAAAATTTTCCCTTGGCAATTCATGGATTTTACGACACTAATAATTCTCTCTGCATTATTATTTTTATTGTTTTACTATTTTTCCATGTTTTATCAGGGTGAGCCCGGATTTTATATGATTAGCTACGATGCTTGAAACCTCTTACAATGATGTTGTATAGAGATAAACATAGTTTTTTTGATCATAAAGTTATTATCATTATT
>CAKNYM010049438.1:142388-194019 GCA_932195095.1 Andricus curvator
AATAATGATAATAACTTTATGATCAAAAAAACTATGTTTATCTCTATACAACATCATTGTAAGAGGTTTCAAGCATCGTAGCTAATCATATAAAATCCGGGCTCACCCTGATAAAACATGGAAAAATAGTAAAACAATAAAAATAATAATGCAGAGAGAATTATTAGTGTCGTAAAATCCATGAATTGCCAAGGGAAAATTTTCAGCAAAATGTATGTGTGAAATTTATATATATATATATACCATTAAACCATTTCCCTTTCAGGGTAGGCGTGACACTACCCGATTCGGGTAGTGTTTCTAGGTTTTTCTTGTAGTTATAAATAAGTACAAGTGTGGGCTCACCACACCCACGATGTGCCAACAGCACTCATGTTAGTATTCTTGAATGGTCACCCATCCAAGTACTAACCGCGTCCAACGCTGCTTAACTTCAGTGATCTGACGAGAACTGGGTTTTTCAGCGTGGTATGGCCGTTGGCGATATCATTAATTATTATTAGTTATTAATTGATAATAATAATAATTATATATATATATATATATATATATATATATTCTACATGCAGAATATATAAGAAGAATAAAATTTTCTTTTTTCACGTCAGGTATGCCCCGTCTTCACAAAACATTTTTTTTATCTTTTTTACCATAATTTTAACAATAATTTCATTACAAGAACAAAAAATTCAAATCATTCTACAGCACTACCCATAAAATGTATACTTTTAAAATATATGGAACTTACACATAAAGAAATACACACGGAAGTTTTAAAACTGTTTTAAGATCTGATGAGGGAAACCAGCTGGGTTTTCGAAACGTAATCGATTCGTATTTTTGAAAAAAATTTTTAAATAAATTTTAACTATTAGTCTGGAAGATGTCGTTTTTATTAGGTTCTATCCTAAGTTTCTAAACTACATGCAGAAGTCAATCCCTCTACAAGAATGCATATTCAACGAGGGGGAGGAAGGAAAAAACGTCGTTTGAATGATAATGATGATCTTCAAGTGCCAAATAATGATGATAATAATGATGGTGATGATGAAGGAAATCTTGCACACGTGCTTGAGGACCACGAAACAAATGATCATAGTGAAATTTCAAATCAGCGTGGTGAAATGCCTGAAAATTATAAATTTTTAATTACAAGGAAAGGGTCAAAACATTACCCAAGTTTTAATCTAGATGGTACGGAGATAGAATTGCGTTTCCTGTATAATCCAGATGAAACAGTTTGCCCTATCGAATGGCTCGAATCTGCGGTTAAAGAGCTTTTTCAGTATTTATTTACACCTTCAGTCCCTCTCAATTTTATCGGTATCAAATTCATTGCAGACAGTTTTACACAAGACAACGCAGCGTTATATTTTCATTACGTACGTGGCTGTCACTTTGAAGACCTCTGGAATTTAATTTTCATAGTCACATAAAGTGTCGCAGAGTTTCGGATAGATGATAATTTTAAGATGACCATTGATTGTGTACGTAATCCTACGGGTAGCGGTTGGGGAGTTTTAATCAGTAATGTACTCAAAAAAATTTCAATTTTAATGACAGAACCACGATAACTTATGTCTCCCTCGGGCGATTGTTTCGGGTAAAATTTATAGGGAACGCGGCCAATTAGGAAATGGGGAAAAAATGCAAAATGACAGGCTGTTCGTAGACAAAATTCCATACGTCAGACGTTATTAGCACGAGATCTGAAACGTAATGCGCTTGTGGAAATACCGCCAGAAGGATGTAGTTTTCCTGAAATTGTGAAATTTCAAACATATCTCATGTGTGAACAAATTGTCATTATCGTTTCTGATTTTAAAACTTTCGGTGATGGCACATACCCACCTCTTCTCGATGGCACCCGGTATTTCATCAAAGCAGGTCAAATCCCTTTGCACAGTGTACATATATTGTATGATAGTAACAGTCGTCATTATCATACAATATTAAACTTGCCGGGTGTTCCTTCCAATCAAAATTTTTGTATACCTGTAACAAAGGTTACCAAGACATAAAAAACCATAGGTTCTCGCAAAAATGTGGAGCTTGTTTTTCGAAACCGGAATGCAAAAAAAAACCCTTGAGGAAGCACATGTCATAGGGCGTAAGTGTGAACAATATTTGCGTAATTCTTATTCCTCTGTAAACTGTGTTTGTAAAGTATTACGAATTTTCGATGTGTGCTCGCGACTGGTCGACCTATCAAAAAATAAAAACCATGAGTGTGGTTTTTCTTTTTGTAGGACATGTAGATGCACTTGTGAATTTAATCCTGATCGCTACATGAAACCCATAAGTCACAATTCAAGGGTAAATAAAGCGAATGGGCCAGTAATATTTAGTATCTATGATTTTGAAACCCAACATAACAAACCGGTCGAGGGAAGCAAATCTGTTAACGATCATGTATTATAGTTAATCTCTGCGTAGCTAAGCAGGTCTGCTCGTATTGTATCACTGAACAGGACATTAAGAAACCGTTTGAACACTGCGGGTTGATTCGCGAATTTTTGTTTGCTGGTGACAATCCCGTACGTGACATTGTAGACTTCACTCTTCGTCCGACAGTAAAATTTAAAAAAATAATTTGTATATCCCATCATTCTGAAGGTTTCGAAGCGCAGTTTATCGTATAACATTTAACAGAACATAAAAATTGTCAAAAAACAAATCCGGATCTCAATTTATCAGGTACGAAAATTGTCTCAATGACCGTCAATCACACAACCTTTATCAATGGTTTAAATTATTTTCAGTTACCTCTAAGCGCATTACCGGCATCATTTGATTTAGTGGAAATAGGCGAAAAGAAAAGAACATTTCCACACCTCTTCAATGCCACGAAAAATAAAAATTATTGCGGACCTCTTCGAGCAATTCAATTTAACTCTCCGGCTACAATGTCGAATTTCGTAAAATATTTTTTGTCCGACCCCCCTTGAAAACGCGCCATTGCATGCTCGTGAGGCAGGCGTAATGTGGCCGCTTCCAGCCCAGTGACGTTCGCAATTGCGCACTCCGCCGCCGGGCCAACATGAAACTTTACTTTACCCCACAGTCTCCCGTCTGTAAAGTACGCTATTTATTTATTTCACTTATAATCTAAAATTGTCCAGTACACCAAACATCCTATATCTGCTTAAAATGCTTGTTTTCAAGAAGGGTAGGACAAAAAGTATGGTGTTTATCAAGGGCGTACGGCCATTTTGTCTCGTGCGACTGCCGACCTCGCTTCGCTCGGGCGGCAAGTTCACACTTGTCAAAATAGCCTTCTTTACGCCCTCGATACAAAATATACTATTTCGAATGTGGAAAAGTTTGTCCTCTTACAAAGCTCCCACTATTGCATCGGCTTGCAATCGATTCTTTGGGAAGCAATTTTAACGCGAAAATATGATTGGGATAATGGCTCTTATCTATGGAGCGCGATCTTGATATTATTATCCGTCACGCTGGTAGAGCTCGAGAGCATCGTCTTCAAGAAGACCCTATAGTAGATGCCTTTTTTGAAGATGAAGCTATGAGAACTCTTCGTGAATTTGAATTTCATGGTTGTTTTTAGCATGGTTGTAAGCTCTGTTATCCCATTGATAGAGTTAAAAAACTTGGTAATACCGGAGTAACCATGAATGAGCGATACGAAAAGACACGTGCGTGCTCGGACAAAATAAAAAGATACGAATATGAACTAACAGAGATAAGGGACAGCAATCTCAAAGGCTTCTTAAATAATCATCCTTTATAAAAACAAATGGAGTAATAATCCCTCGCGATGCATTTTACGGCGGTCGTACAGGTAATACGAAATGCTTTTACGAGGTGAACAACGGCGAGATCATCGAGTACAAAGATGTTTGCTCTCTGCATCCATACATCTCGAAAGTAGGAAAATTCCCTGTAGGTCACCCAACTGTATATGCAGGGTCAGAAGATTGTAAGAAATTTACAAGTTCTGATTTTGATGTTACAAATGTCAAGGGTTTAGTACTTTGTACAGTTTGACCGCCACGTAGGCTTTATCAACCTCTTTGTCGTACATGCTGTGAAACTCTCGAACAGGTAAAGTGTTCTCATGAAGATGAGTCACAGCGTGTGTTGGAAGGTACATGGGTTTCCGATCAGTTGAAAAAAGGTGTGCAATTGGGTTACAAAACTGTCGAGATCTCTGAAATATGGCAGTATAACGTAGTACAGCATGATCAAATTTCGCATGAGGGAGGTCTTTTTGCAGGATATATTATTTTGTTCTTAAAGATCAAACAGGAGGCAAGTGGTTGGCCATTATACAGTATTGATGAAGTTTAAAAGCTCGAATACATTCGTCAATATGATTTGGCGAAGGCTATTAAGCTTGATCGTGAAAAAATTATGAAAAATCCAGGGCTGCGTTCCGTCACGAAATTGTGTCTTAACTCCTTCTGGGGTAAGTTTGGACAACGTAATAATTTACCGCAAACAGACATTGTACGCATGCGAGAGAAATTATGACGTCTCCTCTCTAACCCAGAAATTGAAGTTAAAGATGTCATGCCTGCAAATCAAAGCATGTTATGCGTTTGTTGGGTGTACAGGGTAGAAGGCGCTACCCCAGGACCTAATATAAACGTTGTCATTGCAGCGTACACCACTGCTCAGACACGATTAACACTGGACAAATATTGAGAACAATTAGATTGTCGTGTCTTATATTATGACACAGATTCGTGCATATATGTCACTCGCGGAACCGCTGATGAGTACACCCCACCTATAGGTTCACTTTTGGACGACTTGGCCGATGAGTTGGAAAAAAATTATGGAGAAGATGCCTACATACACTCCTATGTAGGCGACCGAAATTTTATGCACTTATAGCTCATACGGCAGATGGCACCGAGTCTGTTCTATGTAAAGCTAAAGGCATCCCATTAATTTTCGATAACTCACAACTAATCAATTCCAACTCTGTTCGAGATCTTGTCGTCTCCGAAAGTGAGCCTATTCAAATAAACTCTCGCAGTATTCAAACCACTCTATTCCATCAGATAATAACACGTAATGAGGAGAACATCTGCCGGGTATCGAACATGAAAAGACGTAAGATAGAGAATTATGATTATTTATCTACGGATACAAATCCGACGGAATATTATTAATTATTGATTAATTATATTTGGTATTCACCACCCTAAAGTTGCTATGATAAATATGTCTAGAGTTCAAAAAGGTATGCATGAATTAATTATATTCATAAATGACAGCGATTTCAATTTTATTTTTTTATTTTACAGATTGCGCCGTGAAGACTCCCATGACAGATTACTCTCCCGATCTAATTCAAACAGCTTGACACCAGCTCAGAGAGTTAGGACTGAGAGACGAAGTCAGTTTAGGACTCATCCCTACATTCAACAGTCAACGCGGCCTCTGTCTTCAGTTAATAACGGAATCTCTGCACTCGTAAGGTCTTTCTCTCCTCTAGTACCACCACCACCTTTTCACATTCCAAGGCCTTCCCAACCAAATACAGACAAGTCACCTCCTTCCACATCCCACTGTATATTGGTTCCTGAACCTAGTCCTGTCCCACCTTACACGTTTATGACGATTTTCCTTTTCATCCACCTCTGCCTTAAGAGTCTACTTTTCCAGAGAATTTGTAAATTCGTGTATTATAAAATGTATATAAATATTTTTTAATTATTAATTTTGCTCTTAGTTTTATTTACTATTTTCGATTTCTCAATTTTTTTTGTAAATATTTGAGTAGTTTTGATAAAAAAACATGTTTATACTTGATATGTTGTGTATGTGTTTCACTCATTTATCCTCATCATATTAGAAATAAACTAAATCTAAAATTTTTAATATTAAATTTATATCTTACATTTCATTTTCTACTTTAAATCATTAAATAGAATCATATAATTAATTTATTCCTTTCAGCATTAGCCTAGGTTTAGAAACCATTCGGACATATTTCGAATATTGCGTCATACAGTCTTTCCGAGCGAGCAGCGAGACGAGGCCCAGACACACAGCCGAGGAGTGGGGGTAGATGCCAGACGTCTAGACGAACAGCCGATGAGTGGGAGTTGGCCGGCGGGCGAGCCATAGTTGATGCTAACTACTCATATTGCATGGTTACCGACACATGTCGGGTGGTAGTTTATACGCTTTGGTGTACAGATCATTCTTCAATGAAATTTTATTGGGTCAATACCAAATCTAAGAAGATTTGTAACTAACGAATTCCATAGAAAATTCAAGAAGCTTTACGATGGTTGTAAACATTTATTAAAAATATGTGTCCTTTTTACAGCTTTTCGAATTTCAAAATTGCAATTCCGAATATCTCAAAACACGTATAGAGTAGAGTGGGGTCAAGTAGGTCAGTTTTTTTTGGCGAGCTCGTGCGATGGCGTTTTTGCACTGATTTTGACAAATAAGCACTCGTTTCTAAAGGTTATACATCTGGCAACATTTTGGCAATAATGATTTTATGTCTGGCTAAATATTTTTCAAGCTAAATCCAATAAGGCGAAGGTACTTTTTTTTAATGTTTTTAAAATCTGGGGGTACGATAGGTCACTATATTCTAGGTTAAATAAAACAATGTACACGTCTAGAAAATCAGCGGTTCGACTTTTATTTGAAGAGTATGAACACTGCAGATTATTTAAAAATTAATAACACAAATAATAAATGGTATCCATTGACGTCATTCAGGTCAGAAAATGAGGAGGTGGCAAATGATGTGAAAAATCATGAAAACGCGAAAGGAAATGTTTAAAAAACGTGTTTTTTTCAGCAGCTGCTTTAATTAATTAATTAATTAACGGTCATGGCCAACGGCCATATAACGCTGAAAAAACCAGTTCTCGTCAGATCACTGAAGTTAAGCAGCGTTGGGCGCGGTTAGTACTTGGATGGGTGACCATTCGAGAATACTGCGTGCTGTTGGCATATTATGGGCGTGGTGAGCCCACACTTGTAGTTATATACTACAAGAAACTATCCACCTAGAAACACTACCCAAATCGGGTAGTGTCACGCCTACCCTGAAAGTGAAATGGCTTAATGGTATACATACAATTAATTAACGAATTTTTCACTTCGTTTTGGCGTTTTTCGCACAAAATTACGCACCATTTTCCTGTCTGAATAATTCAAATTTACATTATAGTAGTGACCTATAGTGTCCCCAAACGGCTGACCTATCGTGCCCCCAAGCGTATGTTTCATGTTGATGTCTGTATTTTTTTTAAAACCAAAAATATCGAAAAACCAACACAAAACTCGTGTTCAGCAATAATTTTCACGTAAGAAAAAGCTCACTTGACAATTTTTTACATTGATTAAATGTACTGTACTGAGGACGAAAGACAATGCGTTTTCGCAGAACAACACGCGAAAAAATAAACGACGCCGTAACTAATACAGCTGATCGACGGTGACAGCCGAAATGACAGTCGTCAACGATGTTCTCTACCATGTATCTAATTCACGCAACACGAGCAACCTCTGCAATAACATAGCAAAGATAATGCCATATACCTATTGTACCCCCATACCTATTTGACCCCATTCTACTCTACTCAGATTTGGATCAAATTCATATTAAAAGCATGCTTAGAATTTTTAGTTTATAACCCTGAATGGATATAATAATGGATATTTCATGATATTCTTTTATGATAATTAAAATAAATATATAATTGCAAAATTTACTTATTGTAAAATATACTTATTGTACTTAATATTTTAAAATATCATGAAATGTCCATTATATCCATTCAGAGTTATAAACTAGTAATTCTAATCTTTCTCCTAATATACATTTCATCAAAATCTGAGGAGAAGCGTTTTGATATATTCGGAATTCAGAATTTTCAATTTAAAAAACTATAGAAAAGACGCATATTTGTGAGAAGTGGTTACCACCGCCATAAGGCTTGTCAAATTTCCTGTAAGATTCGTTTAGTTAGAATCTTCATTATGTTTGGTTTTGACACAATAAAATTTCACTGAAAAATCGTCTGCACACCTAACTGCACCAAATACTCCCCCCCCCCCCCCCATATTTCGGTAACCATACAAAATGGTGGCTTATGGGCTTTCACGTTCAATAGGGTCCTATAATGATACAATTAACCACAGTTTAAAGAAAATCGAAAAATATTTGTTTTGGGTAGCGTGGTAGCTGCAAATTGAATCTCAACTCAGGAAGAGTCGCGGTGTTAAGTCATTTTGAGTGCGGATAGTATTCGAATGGGGGACCATCTGCAACGTGAGGAATAATTTTTCTATTTTGAATATCGCGCCAGTTCTGTTTATTTTTCTTCTGCTGCTTTGGAGATGCAATATTCAAGGAGCTTAACCGCGGGGCACACAACTCCTGCAATCGGTGTACAAAGTTCATTGCAATGACCATGTTGTCACCTTGCAATCACAGCAATCACATTGCAATTTCATAGTGCAATCATGCAATCGGTGTACACCAAATTTTGAAATTATGTACCCCTCGAGCTTAACATATTTATCGCAAGTGTTGACGATCTGAATCTGAATTCGTCGAGCCTAAACACTGATAATCCTAATCTTCTTGAACGGTCGGTTCTCCTTCCGCATCCGAGTTCTATATCTACAGGAGTTCCCTGTCTAGCGCGACCGCCTCATCCGGCATAAGTTCCTCATCCTCAGATCGGTCTAGGTCGACGTATTTACGCACTTTTGAGACGTGATAAGCACCTTTAAACCGCCCTTCTTTGATGCTGTCTCATACACGATCGGTGAGCAAACCTTCACGACCACATACGGCCCTTCAAATGGTTTCACCAATTTACCAGACACGTCTTGATCTTTCTTGCAGTAGAAATGTGACGGTTACTTGACCAGGTCTCGAACCTTGAAAGTAGGTCCCTGCGACCACGATTACAATATTTGGATTATCTCAGGAATGCCTGCTCTTGATGTTTCGCGAGCAGATCTGTCAAATGAGTGATCCCCAACATCCTAGTTACCCAACCTTTAGCATTGAGTGGAGGCAAATCTGCTTCCCCTCAACGGCACGTCGAAGCAGATTCTTACATCCTTTAGGTACGCGCCTCATTCCCGGTAGTCCTACTATACGAACGAGACAGGATTGAATGAGCGGTGGATTTTATACTCCCCAGCAATATCGTTCAGTAAGTTATTAGCGTACTCCGTACCTCGATTCGAATGAAGCATTTCCGGTGTTCCCCACCCGCTGATGATTAGTTATTCGAAGGTGTCCTTCATATTGACTACATTCGCCTTTCTCCATGGAGCCACCTCCATACACTGTGTATTCAGATCATGGTATAGTACCAATTACTCATTACCCTTTTTACTTCGTAGAAATGGGCCTATCACGTACATGGCTACCACAGCTCACGGCTCCTTATTCAATCTGTGGCCCATTAAACCTTTTGGACCAGTCTGGCCTGATTTTGTCGTTTGAAAGATTTCACACCCGTTGATAAATTTTCTAATTTCCTTAAACATTCCTGGCTAGTAGTAGCGCAGCTTCCCCCTATAAAAAGTCTTCTTGAAGCTATGTAACCAAAAAAAGTTACCGATATATTCTACCGTCTACCACTTTCCAACCACGGTACTTATTCGAAGTAATCACAACCGGCTGATGGCGTCTCTCATACCATTCGGCCTCCGCTGGTTCCATCATGTCTAAATAAAGATCCTCCTCTTCCTCATAGAATTTCTAAAGTGCGACTGAAACACGGTACATTGACCCTTTTCTATGCACGACCTCGAGATCTTATTCCAGAAGGTCGAGTGACTATGGTGGGTGATGACCGTAAAATGGTACCCTACCAGATAATAATACTGTTATTGCCTTGTAAGGCTGGTCCATTTAAGTCTCCCAACACTACGGTTAAAACCTATTGTATTACTCTTCTTAATTTTAAAACCCCGGTGAAACAGAGCTTTATACACGAGTCACCCTCGCTGCTAAAGTATCATTTAGGTCCTTCAGCTTAAGTACATGTATTGCCAATTGACTCCACTTCACTGGGTATAAGCCTGTAAAAATTTTTCTTCTACTCAGGTGGGCTTAGAATCACTGTATAAATTTAATCACAACCAGTGATAACCCACGGCTGCATCCGATTTTATTAAGAGTGCTTGCAATAGCCTGGACGTTCGGCCACGAGAGAGGAAAACTGCAGAAGACCACCTCCCGAGTTAAGCCAGTTTTTCGACAGTCGAGTTTAAAGGCAAACATTTGACCCTATCCACGAAATGCACACAATCGTCTTCGGCATCAAAATTCCCGCTCAGCATTAGTTAAAACGCAGCGAATACACCACCCGCTCACACGTCGCAGATGCCGGCGGTTACCCCACTAAGTAATACCTAAATTTTTCTATCGCCCAAACTATGGCCAGACACTTCCGCTCAGTGGGAAATAATTACGCTCCACCTTAATGGGAATTCTGCTGGCATAGGATATTACTCATACATGACCAAATTGCTCCTGAGTGACTACCACACCCAAGCCAGTATTACTCACATCTGTCTGAATAGTGAAAAGGACGCTGAAGTCTGGATACGCCAGATTCAGTGACGATATTAAATCTTTCTTCAGCGTCTAGAACGCCTCCTCTTCTTCTACACGCCATATGAACGCTTGACTTTTCTTAGTTAATTGTGTTAATGGTTTGCAGATCCTGACAGAGTCTTTAATAAAACGCCTATACCAAGATTTTGCCCATATGTATTGGCGAACCTGGCTTAATGTAGTTGGTCGCGAATATTCCAATATCGTTTTTAATTAATCTTTTTCGACATTGAAACCATTTTGGTTCAATACAAATCCCAGATCCCAGGTGAAAACGTTGTATACAATTTATATATAGAAGACAAAACACTGATGATTTTAATTTGTTGTATACAGAAAAATTTTTAAAACAAACGAAAAATATCATTGTCTTGTCCACTATATCTAAACTATATATAACTTTTTCATTTGGGATATAAGGCCTGTAGTATGCATAAATTACATTTATCTGGTCTGAGGGTCAACCCAGCTTCCTGAACCCGTTTTATTGTCTTCTCTAACAAATAAAAATGCTCCTCGGTAGAGTCATATCCGTTTGATTTTCATAACTTGGATCTGTTTAGGGAAAAAGGAACTAGCATCGACCCGAAGTTTGCCCTCCCTTAGTGGTTGCCCTGGAAAAATTGTTTCCCGCCTTACCGCAAATTTAACAGAATTTATGCCAACTAGTTACAATGAAAAAACAGGGTGGTTTCTGCTTCGATTGTATCTTAGGCATCTGATTCGCCTTCCTTGAGGAATTTCCGTCCGATCACTTTTTATTTAGAGTGTAAGCAGACCGGATATGCTAATTTGCTGTAGTCGAAAAACTCATATCGCCTTACTAGGCGCTTAATATCTGAGGGCAGATTGGTATACGCCCCATCCATGTGCTCCTGAAGTGTAACAGGCCTTGATAATTTTTGTGGAACCTGTACAGACAGATGAGGAAATTGAGGTCAACTCATCTCTTCCCTGAATTTTCTTGGTCACCTGATTATTAAGTATCAATTGATAATTTATATATCCAAACTGCGCACAGAAAGTTGTCTTGAAACTGAGCCACGCCCAGCGGTTCATGCTGAACCACTCATTTGGAAGGTCTTCCAGTAAGATAGGCATTACCGTGAGCATCTCCTCATTGGTGAGATAACACACCTCCTTCGCATTTTGAACATTAGCCAGAAAACTCTCGATACTAAACGGCTTATCCCCGGGATATTTTGGTCCCCCAGTTCTTTACTATAGAATCTAGAGTTTTAGTTCGCCTGGAAAGAGGGGTCCTAGCCCTATGAGGGTTCCATCCAATTATTTTTAGACAAACCTGATTGCATGTCTGGTCCATACGACTCACAAGGCATGCCTTGTGCGAATTGATGAAAGGCTTGGTTTGGATTGCCAGCTACCTGGAGAAACCAGTGCGCCGTGAATGGGTGTGCTCTCTCACAGATAAAGTTTTACCACTACCGGAACCAACGGTATGTGCGCCCAACTATAACCTAAAAACTATTATTATATATCATCAGCATATATCATATATATTAGAGTGGTCCAAAAAAAGCGACTGTTCAAATGTTCATGGGCGACTGGAAATTCGTATAGCCTAGGAAAAATCAGAATATGCCTATTTTTTGTTTTATTGTATAGTCATTTTTCAGCTCGCTAAAATGGTTTAAAAATGGTTGTTAAAGTAATGTAAAAGTGATAAAACTGTGAGTCCACTCTAAGGATTCACCTGCTTGGTGACTGGGGGCTTCTTCTCACTCCGTTCCAATATGGTAACTGTCCTTAACGTGCTTGTCTACCTAGAGTCCTAGAGACCTACGGCCAAAAAGTTTATTACTGGAAACTTTGAATGTCATTGTTAGCAGCTTACTCCGACTGCATGACTCCACCCCAAAACACCCTGAACTCTGAAAAACTGCTCTTGGTCGAAGAGAGGCAGCAATATTAATTTGCATAAGTGTGTCTCCTTCGCACTTATAGTCGAAATGGATATCATAAAAGTTGAAAATATAATGCTTTATAAAGTTAATTTGGAATAATTGTTGTAACCAAAAATTCTGCACTTATTCAAAATAGTCAGTTTATTGGTTCATTGTTAAATATCATAACTAATTAGTCTTGAGAAATATATAATAAATGAAAGTAAACATCTAATTTCTGCAAATAGTATTTTTCATTAAATAATGTTTTCAAGAAAATATTCAATATTACACTAAAAATTTTTTTAATGAATAAAATCAAAAATTCTACAAGTCTTCTTTTAGACTTTTTTACGTATCTCGCATTTTTTGGCGTAATATTGGACTTTTTGATTTTTACATATCAATTTCAATAAATAAATTAAAAACGACGAGTTCTGTCGAAAAAATGGTTCTAAGAAATTCTGTAGGAATTTTTAAAAGCTGAAATTCCTCCAAAAATCTTTCCCCGTATTTGGCGTCGTTTAGCTCAAAATTTAAATTTTTGATTTTTTTCATAGTTTTTTCGATATATCTAACCTTAAAACTAGAATTTTTTACTTATTTATTTTTGATGCATAAACTTAAATTATGAGTTCTATGAAAAAGAGTTTTGAAGAAAAATGGTAGATATTTAGAAAAACTTCATTCTTCTCTTAAACTTCTTTCACGTAATGATGAGAATGTAAACAGAAAGTTAAGTTTCGAGCAATATCGGACATTCAAGAAATTATTGTTTGGCGCACATCGAGACAATTAATTACGAAAGAGATAATCATCTACAGATTTTTTTAACGATGTCTTATCACTATCGGGTACATGATGTCGATGAGAATTCACATTTAGGAGCAAACATTGCAATTGCTCTTCATTTGCAGTTATGAGAGAGTTGTACTCGGAAATTAACGCTACTCCGCGTTCTGCATTGTCATTAGTAACGGGTAATCCGCAAATTGCATGTAAAGCAAATTTGTAATCCCCTCTGGAATTCCAGGTCTCTGGGTCGAAGAAAGGCTAAACCGATTGTCAGTTCACTCAGGTACCACAGATGATTGACAATTTTTTTCAAAGCCACGTTACAAATCTTTTCATTCACAGAAGGACAATCAAGAAGTCTTTGTACTAGAGTAAGATCGTTGTTTGCAGCTGCTTCTGGTTTTGTTGCTGTAAACCAGGCTCTTTGATGAAAAAGAACAACAAAAATGCAAATCACTCCGAGTCCACTGATTTCTCCGATAGCGAGCGTAAATTCTCCTCTGAATAAAAAGATTTTTAACGCGTAGATGGCTTTTGCCATCCCTCTTGCATGATGAAATGCTCCACGTTTCTTGAATCGATAGGATATTCTTCCGTGAGGTTTTTCTCCAAGAAAAATGACTATCAGTTCCAAAAGCTCTTTGTAGTCTTCTCGTGGATGTTTTTCCTGACAGGAGAAATGAAATTCAATTAAATCTTCAAATTTCTTGTTACTAATTACTGATAAGTAAATTTCAAAAACGATTTACAACATGCTAATCATACCTTCAGTCATTCAGAGACAAATTGCATAATATCTTTCTTTTCATTCGTAAGCGCTTCAGCTACGTCTGGATCATCCATGCCTCATTTAAAGTTTTCGCAATCAAGTGCAGGCCATTTTTTTTAAACGTTTAAAGATCAGTACATCAGGTCCAGATGTACATCCCATACATTCTTCAAATACTGCTTTCAATGGTAATTCCAGAATGTGATGACGACAAGCTAAATAGAGCAACGAGCGTCCCAGCTTTCGTTCCAAAAGCACACAAGCGTCATTACATGGTCCTGAGTTCGAGGCTGTGGTATCGAAGCACATACCAGCAATTTCTTCCTCAATTCCCCAATCCTGAAGTAACTTCATTATGGCACTTGATTGAGCTTCTCCAGTTCCACTATCAATTTTGGGGATACCTAACAGCTCATTGACATCAGCACTGGATACGAGAACGGGAAGACGATCAGATTTTTTATTTAGACTTTCTAAATCTGGCAGAAGCTTCCCATCCCATTTCACTATTAGTTTCAATTTTGGGACTTCGAAGTTTTCCTGTATTTGAGCAGTAATATTTTCTCTAAAAGCTATTTGGCTCCTTCGTATTGTCTGTCTGCTGATGCATATATTTTCCAAGTCATACCCTCAGCTTCTTGAAGTAGCAACCAGGACGCGTGCAGATTTTCTGTCACTCATTCTGGTTCGGTCCAAGTTTATGGATAAATCAGCAGACATCAATTTTATTTTCTTCGGCTTACTTACGAATGCATCGCATTTTAATGTATCAGCCGAATTTGAAGAGTCCTTATTGTTTATATTACTACATTCCTCAACCTCTGTTTCATCTTCGTCTTCTGACCAAATGTAGTTATTAGCAGCTTCCAGTAAACTAATATTATCTGAAAGAGTGAAAAAACAAAAACAGTTAAACTCCAAGGAAAATTGAAATACATCAAATACCTTAAAAATATGATTGAAAATAATAATAAATAAATTTGTTTAATAATTTCTTGTCGGAGAAAAAAGTTTTTCAAAACGAACAAGGGTTGAAAAACACTATACAACGGGACATATTAAGGGGGGATCCTGCTTCAGGAGGCCTAAAAAAAGCGTTTTTTGGGAGATTTTTTTCAGACAGAAAAAAATAAGCAAGTCCAGCGAGCTTTTTAGAATATTTTAATATATATTTGAACATTATAAAAAAAAATGTCAGAGAAAAATATCGGCGGGGTTTAAAAAAAATAGGCGGGATTTAAAATAACGACGGGATTTAAAAAAATATCGGCGGGCAAGATGGAACTCGTAATTTTCGTCTGAAACAAAAAAACCAAAAAAAAATTTAATTCTTATATATTTTTCTTCTAGGTGAACTAAGAAAAAGCCGAAAAGTTGTGAAATTGAAAATTTTTCTCAAGTTTGAAGAAAATTTGCCTTTTGCAACAACAAAAAAATTATTTCAACTTGCTAAAAAAGTTGTTTAAACATTTTTTTTTATGAATCTTTTTAGTTCAAATAGGAGAGAATGCAAAACTGAAGCTAACAAGCCTCGGTTCGTTTTGATTGGTATTCTAGTTTTCTTTCAATCACGCCCGCCAGTTTAGAAAAATCGTAAAAACGAAAACTCAAGAAAACGCGCTTCAAAGTTTACGATAAGAAAAAATGTTAATTTTCGATTACATACAGTAATAATACGTTAATAAGCTCTTCCTGCTCCATAAAGTAAACGGCACTTCTACGAATTAAAAATATTGTTTCGAAGGACCGTTGAACCTTTTCAGGTACACAGTTCAGAGTTATTAGACCGAGGGGTGGAGCGCGCTTCATATGTCCGAGCGCTCGTATACATGCTCGACACCCCACCACGTTTAGTGCTGTATCTTTAAAAATACTGCGAATCAGCCTCTATAACTTTAGATACATATTCTTAGATTTATTAGGAATAGATTTAAGCAATAAAAAAAATCGATTTTTTGAGCCTTCTAAAGCAGGATCCCCCCTTAATTTCAAAGCTGAGGAAAAAATTTTTTTGATTGACGTCTGGGAAAATTTTTTAAAAATTTTGAAATTGGTTAATATTTATATTTTTTCTTATTTGAAAATTCAAATAAATGTTCTCATTGTTCAAAAAATTATGGCGAATTTTTTATATGTATGTACAAAATTTACTAGTGAAAAATAATAAAATATTATTCAGCAGACATCAATTTTAATTTCTTCGGCTTAATTACGAATGCATCGCATTTTAATGTATCAGCCGAATTTGAAGAGTCCTTATTGTTTATATTACTACATTCCTCAGCCTCTGTTTCATCTTCGTCTTCTGACCAAATGTAGTTATTAGCATCTTCCAGTAAACTAATATTATCTGAAAGAGTGAAAAAACAAAAACAGTTAAACTCCAAGGAAAATTGAAATACATCAAATACCTTAAAAATATGATTGAAAATAATAATAAATAAATTTGTTTAATAATTTCTTGTAGGAGAAAAAAGTTTTTCAAAATGAACAAGGGTTGAAAAACACTATACAACGGGACATATTAATTTCAAAGCTGAGGAAAAAATTTTGTAGATTGACGTCTGGGAAAATTTTTTAAAAATTTTGAAATTGGTTAATATTTATATTTTTTCTTATTTGAAAATTCAAATAAATGTTGTCATTAATCAAAAAATTATGGCGAATTTTTTATATGTATGTACAAAATTTACTAGTGGAAAATAATAAAAGATTATTCATTAAAATTTTTTGTTGCCAAAGTAAAATTTTGTTATAAATGGAAAAAAATTGTTTTTCTTGGATTGAGTTAAATGCACACTCTTTCTGGATAACGTTGAATATGTCGAATCTGAAATTTCATCAGCTCAAACGAAAGAAACATGTTATTATTTTATTTCCATCGAAAAAAAATTAGAATTTTGTACAACGTACCTTCAAATACAAATATTAAAGATGTCATGACAGTTTTACTATTAAATCTATAAAAATTGAAAAATTTCATGTTGAATTTCGAGAACGTTAATAGTCAGTTTCACTTTTAATAATTGTAAATTCAATTATTTTAAATTTTCTGGTTTTAATTTTAAACGCGCCAAATTATATTTTTTTTTTCAAATTTTTGAAACCGTAGAAAATCAAATTGAAAGATTTCATTGTTGCAGAATTTTCAATTTGACGGATTTATAGTTGAACAGTTTTAAATTAAATTCCTCCAGAATAAATTCAAAAGAATGAAAAAATAAGAAAATTATTTGTCAAATTCAAGCCTTAAAAATGAGAAGGTGTTAGAACTAGGCATTGAAAATTAAATTCTTTTTTATTTGGAAATGTTCCAAAATATTGAACATTTTGAAAGCAACTTGAAGAGAAACAATTTCAATTTGAAGGCTTCAAATTGTGCAATATCAAAAATTGTAGTTCATACTGGATCATTATTCCATTTTAAACCGTACAAATGACGGTGATTCCGTTCGTTCAAAGTTCGGTTCTAAGTCAACTCTACGAAATTTTTAGTCAGTATCAAAAAGTATTAAAAATCATTTCACTGCATTTTTAAATTATCTCAATATAGCTGATCTATTTGATTACTCATTTTGATCTCACTTATTTCTGAATAAAAGTCTAACTTTTGGGAATTTTGGTCTAATCGAAAAATTTCTTTGGGATAGTTTCAAAATATCTTTGATATCTAGTAAAAATTTCGACTGAAATTTCTTAAGCTATTCGAAAAATAGTTTTTTCTATTTTTTGAAAATTTTCAAAATGTTGAAAAGTATATATATTTTTTTATTTTTATCGAAATCAAAATTTCATTAGCATACTTTGCAAGTATTTTTTTCATAAACAAGAATCTTTGACATAAATTTCTAAAATTCTTAAAAGTTTGTTTTTCTTCAAATTTTGAAATTGCCGTACATTTTTTAACTTTGGTCGGATATACGTGGTTAACAAATTTGTCTTTCATCCTGGGATCCTAAAAAGTGTATGAAAGACTGACTCTATTGGACAAATCCTTCGAAAGGTACCGTACGTGGCTGCAACATTCAGGTAACCACGCAGACATACAGACACCTAAAATTTTTTTGATTTTTGGACCCTATGAGTGCCGAAACGTGAAGAGCCGTGTAAAAATATAGATCGAAAATTTGGACGATTACATTACAATCTCATGAGTGAGAACGTGAAAATGTATGAAAAATCGAATCAGGAAATTTTGACAAATTGAATTCGGCACAATTTTACGGAAAATATGAAAAGGAACCACAGAGGCTGAATGAAAGGCGGATGAAATGCAGCCAATCAGTACAAATTACTATATAAACATGTTTATATAGTATTATATAAACATGTTTTTATATAATTATATTATATGAATTAAAAGATTTTCACAGAAAAAACAAAATGTAATCTTCACAGCGATTTCAAAGTAATCTTTACCTGCAACAAAAATTAACTTTATGTGGTAATATTTACCCACTACATGGGAAATGGTTACCATACCAACTCTATTAAATCTAAGCCACTTGTCATAGTGTACGCCAAAAGGACTGAATAATGATAAAATGTGACTTTCCGGGAGGAAAAGTCCCTAAGGGGGCTGAGGCGCATTTCAGAGGAGCTATTGAAGAGAAAATCGAAAGAAGGTACTCAGGAAAATTGGCCGTACTCTGTAGTTTGATAATAATTCAACTTTTGCAAATTAAAAAATAATGTTACTTATTATAAAAGAACGAATAAGAAACAATAGCATCTAAAACCTAAAAAAATATTTTTTTGGCCCTCAGAGACTTTTTTCGGGGGAACTTTACAAATATTACACGATCATGAATAGCTAAATGAATTGATTTGATTTTGAACATATCATTAATGATAAATTTTAATAAAGCAAATGGTTTTTAAGCACTTTTAAACAATTTAAATAAAAATATTTTCTGTTAAGCCATGTAATTTTGAATTGAAATTAATAAAATAAATTAAAATGAATCAATTATTCAAATAACATTATTAAATGTTTTAAACTTGAAATCAAAATAATATGCAACTTTCCTTTTCCAATATCGGAATTGATAGAATCTCAAAAGTTATGAGTTATTTATGATTTTATGGTGTGTTCGTGCCTTTACCCGATTTGCCGAGTTCTGTCACTCCCTTTAGGGTCAATTTGTATTTCGAATTTCCAATAGAATAGGCTCGACTTAGCCGTTTATTACAGTCGCCATAAACGCTTCACCTGTATAGCCTACGGGTGAACCTATAGGTCAATTATCAGTTTTTATCCATTTTTCAAACCCCTTTGTTTATTTATATTCTGTAAAAATTTCATTCGAGACAAACTTCACCAAAGCGTGCAAAGCGTTCACCAAAGTCTGAAAATATTGAAATTTTGGTAGATTTCTCATTGTAATGAGGGTGAATATTTATATTGATACGCCTCTGAATCATAAGTGGACAAGCAGGTGGAACGAAGGGAGGATTCACCAAATCATTCGATCATACGATCGATTGCGCGCGCCATCGGCTAATAAGTAGGGGTAGCGTGGGACCAATGCACTTTATAAATATCGATCCCGATATCGGTACCGGGGAACTTCTTACTCGAGCCTCTACGAGGAAGGAGCTTCACTTAGCATAATTGATCTACCTGTCATTGAAGACATTTTGAATCAAATAAGCGTCATTGAAAGGACGCCACCTCTAACGGATTCTCCTGGATAAATCAAAAACTTCGTTGACTATCTATCAATTTTTTTATTTTTTTATTAGTGTGATGCAAAATTTTGTAACGACTTTGAAATCCACATATTTGTGGAGACCTCGTTGTGCATGTTTGCATTTTAATGTGGGGAATCAATAAATGATAATTTAGTGTGTGCAATTTTTATTGTAACGACTTTGAAATTTATCTCACGATAAAGTTGTGCATGATTGCACTAACTTTTGAAATTCAAATGGGAAATTTTACTTTTGTTTTTTAAAAATAATGGAACCAGAAAATAGTTCGTAACGACTTTGAAATTTATCTTATGATAAAGACCTCGTTGTGCGAAGGAAATTATGTTTTTTGAATTAATATTGGAGGAGAATCCTACTTGCTTGTTTTATATGAGAGTGATTTCCTAAATTGATTCGAATAATTTTAAAATACGCAATCATCTCTCCCTTCAGTGAATCCACAATCTATCTTTTTTTGTTTTAAAATAATGATTTAAGACTCAGTGGGAAACTTTTTATTGTAAGAATTAATCTTACTCAATTGTAGTTTGTTTTGTTTTCAAATTTAGTTATAAAATGTTTAGGGCTAGTTTTAACGTCCTATCGGTATTGGAATAAACTTATATCGTTGGTTGCAATTTACTGGGCAGGAAAAAGTAAACGCAAATTGAATGAATCTCTCAATGAAAATAAATATCATTGAGATAAGTTTAAAATGCAACACTACCATTACTAAAAATTACTATAATTTTTAGTAAATTCAAGATCTTTAACTAAAATCAGCCAACTGCAGTTATAATTGAATTGAAAAAATTAATAAACACAAAATTGATCCCCGGTTAGATAGATGATAATGTTACAAATTGTTACATAATATTTCTGAAATATGAAAAGTTGACTAAATCCATCTTGAAATCTCGGAGAACAAATAACTCCAACATTGAATAAATCGGTTTATAACTTCTCATGAAAAATTGAACTTGAAAAAAAGTTGTATTTTTACATGTTAAACTCCATAAGAGCAACAATTGCTTTTAGCGAGCTGAAAAATGGCTTTACAACAGAACGAAAAAATAGGCATATTCTGATTTTGCCTAGCCTATACGAATTTCCAGTCGCCCATAAACATTTAAACAGTCGCTTTTTTTGTCACGGACGCATTTTTGTAATGCCACCAAGTGACCTGATAAGAACAGTATGACTAATTTAACATTTTCGACAAAGCCTGGCTTTTACCCCACCATGCATGGACTGGGATGCAGCCAAGTACATGGTCGGGGGGGGGGGGGGGGCTACAGATTAAGGTGGAATCCCAACGACCAGAACCTGGAGTGAATTTTTTATTTGATGTTATGTAGATAATCACGCACTGAACATGTGATACATGCAGTCTCGCCGTTTTAATTTTAAACTGAAGCTGTGAAATACGCTCGCAAGTATTTATGCTAAGCAGGGAGACCACCTTCTCGTCAACTACACATTTCAGAGTTCAGAGATTAACATCTTCGGGGAGCAAATCGGAGAAGGCAGTATTAGCTTCAGCTTATTTGTCCATCCTGAGAGAGACTTTTTGGTGGATTTTTGATCTCCTACACCGAGAGAAAACTCCGGGGTTTAGCGCAAGAGAGTTTAAGGTATTAACGCACGGACCATTTATCAGGCGCATATCGCAGGCTCTCTTGCTTTATTTCCTAAGATTTCGCGGACTTTTCCGTGAGTTTCCTTGCATTTTGCCTTTAGGACACGCCTTTTCCCTGTTTAAATGTTCCCACCACTAAATGTTGCCAGGAGGCGTAGCCTAAAGGCAAATCGCAAGGAGACTCACCGAAAACTTCCGTGGAGGCTCTTGGAAATTTTGCTCGCACTCTTGGCATTTTTGCATGTGAGCTGTGCATATTTTCCGTGGGGTTGCATCGTGCGATTAATAGAAGCATCCATGAATATATTCCAAGAAAAATGCTTGCTATTAAAGTCTAAGAAATGTTCACGCGCTAATGCCTAGATTTTTATCTCCGTGTAGTTCACTGGAGGATGTTGCTCTTCTTCTTGCTGATAAGGAGCTTCATATCCTTTTCGCCGTAAGAAAGAGACCTGATCTCTTAAATACTGAGGCGTTGTATGAGCATATTCCGGGTGCATATTGAGCCAACGTTCATGTAACCTCAGCATGTATCCTCTTCGCGCCGGTGAGCTTTCTTGCATTATAACGAATCATGGTCTGCTAGAATGCCACACTTATTAGGCTTGAAGGGCATACCAATTTCGTTGCCATTCTGCTCATGAGAGAACCAGTAGCCGCGTTAATTATCGACCAAATACTAATGATATGGCAGTACCTGTCAAAACAAAGAACTTTCAGGAGAATAATGGTAGAAACTTTGTTTTGAAACTTTTTTCCGTGCGGCCTGGCATGAAACGCCTTATTCAGCCACTTAGCCGCAGGTTTATCTGGCTTATTTATGCATAGGCTTTATTGTATTCTATTGAATTGATATTTTTCAATGAAACAAAGCATTTTATATCAGTTTTTATCTTCTTTGCAGGAATTATATTAGCAGCTGTAAGGTGTTATATTCTACACTGCGTAACTTTCTCAACTGATTCACGTTTGGCTACACCGTTGCCACAACCTGCTTCTGAGGAGTCACCTATAACAAGAGGTACATTAGATCTTCTGGCAGGTCACGAAAATCAACCAGATTCCGACAATTCGACGACTGGAGATCGCGATCATCAACAAATTCAACATTCACATAATTACCGCCACCACCATCCTCATTTTCCCGGCAACCATAAGAAAAAGCGTAGCTCTCAAGGTTTTCATTCAGAAGATGCCTAACTTTCTTGTAATTGCAGAGAATTGCATTTAAGATTCAAAGAATGATATCGTGCCTAATCGATGTACACTTATATACACACAAACAAAGCAGAAAGAGAGAGATAAGTAAAATTAAAGCGAGACATTTTTTGTTGAGAAACTGAAAAGAATCTTCCAAGGAAGGAGGAGAAAAAAATCAGCTGAATTAATAAATGAATTTTATTGGAAGAAGAATATTTGAGAATCTCAGATCTAATTTCTTTAATTTTAAAGAATAAATTTCCTAGTCAAGTCGATTTTGATTTATCAGTATTGGATAAGTCACTTTTATTGAAGTAACTCGTTATAGAAACGAAGTGGCAGGAGTTGTGATGGTGTAGAAATCCATGTTGAAATTCCTACATTTTTGCTGCGTAAAAAGGCACCCTGAAACGTTAACAATATGTGTATGTCCGTATAAAAAGGACCCAGGTTGCCGATATAGAGTTATGTATAGAGACATATATCCGACTACAATCCCGACATTTTAAGTCAAGAACAAATTCTCGAAGTTGCAAACCGAGTTACCGGGGCGCTTCGTAAGTTGAAACATCTAAAAAGGACACGTCTTATATTTTTTCTTCGAACATAAAATGTACCCATTTCCAGCTTCCTCCGAGATATGAGTATAGTGCCGAGAAGTTCAACATGGGAAAATTGTCATTTTGACACTACCTCACGAAAACGCTCATAACTACTAGAATAAAATGGACAAACTGGACCCTTTTCATGCGGACGTTAATAATATTTCTATCAATATTCAAGAATAATTGATTTTTAAGGTACTGCAAAAATAGTAACCAAGAAAATAACAACCCACTATCCAACACTGCAATTTATCTCAGTTGAAATCTCAATCAACTTAATTCAATTTACTTCAAACGGATACAAAATTGCACACAATATGAAAGGCCTAAAAAATATTATTTAGTTGAGAGTAAAACTCTGGTGGCAAGCACGGCGTTAAAATATATACAGTCCCACCTTCACTGACTTCTTTGTGAGAGCCTAAAGCATTATTTATTTCTAAATCATCAATGCCAAGGAATAAAGGTAGTTCCTTGCAAGCCCTTTCTCTCAACTGCACACTGTAGAATATAAATTGTAAGCAGTCCACTGCACTTCACTCCACCTTCAACAGACGCTTATGAAATAAGTTGATGCTATGCTTAAGGCGCTTCCTCAGGCTTGATTTTTAGCCCATGTATTACATTTGACATGTTTCCGCCTACAAGGATGAATTGTTCGATGTAATATTTTAACCACATAATCTCAATGGCATAATACACAACAAGTCACTCTCCTTTTTGAGAAAAATGGTCTTGTTTTTGTTTTTTTTTCTAATTAATCGAAAATGTGCTTCATTTATGCGCCTGGAAAGGAGCAATCCGCCACCGGGAAAGTACCCACGGTGAACCGAAAACAGGCGCTCCGAATTTATAGCGTGAAGTTTTTCGACGATACTTGAACCCAGGGGGTCGGTTGGAACTCAGTCGACCTTCCTATTGTTAGAGCGTTACACGATTCGAGCCGGTTGAACGAAATTGATAATTATTAAAATATGAAATTGAATTTTAATATGCTGCATTAGGTTCATTACATAATGACGAGACGATTAAAAAAAGATAGGAAAAAATCGGTTACCCGGTTCAATTTCTGTTGGAAGTTATAGCAATTTTTCATTTTATTTAAGATTACCTTCAGTATTGAGAATATTGACCGATTTTCCTAATCCTTTTTTTTCATTTTTTTTTCAAATTATATCATTTTCAAATGTTATCAGCTAATAAAAATTGCATCGATCCATGTTTTGCGCAATTTTAGATATTGTAACAGTATTCATTGTCGGCGGGTGATTTACTTTGGTCTTTACTGAAAGACAAACGCAGATTCGAGGAGATCAGATAATTGCACATCGGAGTAATTAATTAATTACTGAATTGCTGATTAATCAATTCTTTATTGCTTCCTCATAGAGGGAGATATGTAATTACCTAAATTTTCGAATATTCTTTTTTGACATATTGTGATATAATTCGACCCCAGTAGCTCGAAAATACAGTTTTAAAAAAATGTCCGGGTGTGTGTGGATGTGTGTAACTTTTTTCTGTTCACCATATCTCGAAAAGTAAAAGAGCTATGATCATGAAATTTTGATAAAGTGTAGCTCGGATTGATATCCAGATCTGATAGGTACTTTGTACTTTCATAAGAAGATATCTTGAATTATGTTGTCAAAAAAGAATTTTTTTTGTTAAAACTCGTTTTTTTGTTTGTTAAAAATTAATTTTGTACACTGAAAATGTGATTTCAATTTTTTGTTGAATATTCATACTTTTTCATATTTAGGATAGTAATAAAATAAATCAAACTAAAAGAATTTTTTTTCATTTTAAATTAAAATTGAAATTATTTGACCTTTTTCGTTGAAAGTTTGTTCAAAATTCGTCTTTTTTGGTAGAAAATTAATCTTCTTGCTTGAAATGTATTCTTTTTTGGTTAAAAATGCAACTATTTGGTTAAAAATTAATCTTTTTTACCTAATAAATCAACTATTTTGTTGAAAATGCGTCTATTTGGCTGAATTAAACTATTTTTTATTTAAGATTAACATCTTTTTTTTTTGAAATAGTTGAAAATTCGTCTTTGTAGGTTGAAATGCAACTATTAATTTGAAGATGTAAATATTGTGTTGAAATATAAACTTTTCAGGTTAAAACGTCAACTATCTTCTAAAAATTTCGTCCTCTTGAGCTTGAAAATTCAAACAATTTGAAATTTTCGTAAAGATTTCATATACATTTCAAAAATTGCAGAAAGTTTTCGATAATTTCCCACAGATTTCGCAAAAATGTCCAAGGTTTTGCAAAGATTTACGATCGATTTAGAAGATTTCAATGATTTTTGAAAGATTTCGCAAATAATTTGGATAGATTTAAAAGATTTGTGATAGATTTCAAACATAAATAAAATTTAATAAAATTAAATATATTCACAAACATTGTAACACATTGTTTAAACATTTCAAATATTTCGCAAATATTTCCAAAGCAAGATTTCACAAATATTTCAAATATTTCGCAGAGTTCTCAGATAGATTTCCAAGAGTGCACTAAAATTTCTATCATTTCCCAAAGATGTCAAAAATTTCAACAAGTATATCGCAAAGATTTTGAATACACTTAAAGGATTTCACAAAGCTTCTAAGAATTTCACGAAAATTTTAGATAGATTTCCAATAGTGTCCAAAGGTTTGAATGGTTTTCAAAAGATTTCAATTATTTCCTGAAGATTTCAAATATTTCGCGAAGATTTCAAATAGTTTTAAAAGAATTCACAAAGACTTCAATGATTTATTAATTTTCACAAATATTACTAAGTACTTTACGAATAGTTCGCAAAGATTTTTCAAGATTTCGCATAGATTTCGGATAGATTTAAACTATTTTACAAAGATTTGAGTTATTTGACAAAAATTTGAGATAGATTGCAGAGCGCACAAACATTTTAATTATTTCACGAAGATTTTAAATATTTTGCAAAAATTTGACATACGTTTCACATTGTTTTTTCGAATACCCTAAATATACTTCTTTAGTAAAATACGTTCGTCTTTCATTTTCTTCTGATGCAGAAAATGCATAATCTCGGACGGTCTTCCTATTTTCCCGGATTTTCGCAAACACGTGTTTTCCGATCGTTTTACTGCTACGAAACCCTTGCACCTCTGTCCTCTTACCACGATATCTTCTCACGGAGTAATAAAACTTTTTCGCCCATGGCTCGCTTGGGGAACGATTTCGGTACGCTCTCACTCCTTTGCAACCAAATATTTAAAAATTGACGAACATTTACAAATTTACAACCAAATAGTTGAAATATCCAGAAAAATAAGCCAATTTTCAACAAAATAGTTGTATTTTTAACTAAATAATTGAATTTTTAACCCACAAAGATACATTTTCAAGTAATTGGTCGAATTTTTAGAGAAAAATATTAAACGTCAACGAAAAACAATTTCATTTTCAACTAACTAGTGCAATTCTCAAGCTACAAAGATGAACTTTTAACGAAATGGTTGAATTTTCAAAACAAAAAAGTTAATTTTTGTCGAAATAGTTGAAGTTTATGCCAAAATAGATGAATTTTCAAGCTAAAGAGGACGAAATTTTTAGAAGATAGTTGACGTTTTAACCTGAAAAGTTTATATTTCAATACAATATTTACATTTTCAAATTAATATTTGCATTTCAACCTACAAAGATGAATTTTCAACTCAAAACATTAATTTTCTACAAAAAAAAATGCATTTACAACGTTTAACTTATTATAGTAAGTTGAAAGTATAAAGTATAAAGAAAAGTATAAAAAGTATAAAAGTTGAAACTATAGCTTAGTTTTCAACCCAAAGAGCTGATAAATTCTCAACGAAACATGTAATAGTTGATATTTAAAAAAAAATATGTTAATCTTAAATAAAAAATAGTTTAATTCAGCCAAATAGACGCATTTTCAACAAAATAGTTGATTTATTAGGTAAAAAAGATTAATTTTTTACCAAATAGTTACATTTTTAACCAAAAAAGAATACATTTCAAGCAAGAAGATTAATTTTCTATCAAAAAAGACGAATTTTGAACAAACTTTCAACGAAAAAGGTAAAATAATTGTCAATTTTAATTTAAAATGAACAAAAAAAATACTTCAATTTTGATTAATTTTATTATTATCCTGAATATGAACAAGTATGAATATTCAACCAAAAATTGAAATCACATTTTCAGTGTACAAGATTAATTTTTAACAACAAAAAAACGAGTTTAAACAAAAAAAATTTCCTTTTTAACAACATAATTCAAAATATCTTCTTATGAAAGTACAAAGTACCTATCAGACCTGGATATCAATCCGAGATACACTTTATCAAAATTTCATGATTTTACTCTTTTACTTTTCGAGATATGTTGAACAGAAAAAAGTTACACAAATACACACACACACACAAACATTTTTTAAAAGCTTTATTTTCGAGCTGCTGGGGTCGAATTATATCAAAATATGTCAAAAAAGAATATTCGAAAATTTAGGTAGTTACAAATCTCCCTCTATGAGGAAGCAATAAAGAATTGATTAATCAGCAATTGAGTAATTAATTAATTACTCCGATGTGCAATTATCTGATCTCCTCGAATCTGCTTTTGTCTTTCAATAAAGACCAAAGTAAATCACCCGCCGACAATGAATACTGTTACAATATCTAAAATTGCGCAAAACATGGATCGATGAAATTTTTATTAGCTGATAAAATTTTAAAATGAAATAATTTGAAAAAAAAATGAAAAAAAGGATTAGGAAAATCGGACAATATTCTCAATATTGAAGGTAATCTTAAATAAAATGAAAAATTACTAAAACTCCCAACAGAAATTGAACGGGTTAACCGATTTTTTTCTATCTTTTTTTAATCGTCTCGTCATTATGTAATGAACCTAATGCAGCATATTAAAATTCAATTTAAGTATATTTCAATAATTATCAATTTCGTTCAACCGGCTCGAATCGTGTAACGCTCTAACAATAGGAAGGTCGGATGAGTTACGACCGAACCCCTGGGTTCAAGTATCGTCGAAAAACTTCACGTTATAAATTCGGAGCGCCTGTTTTCGGTTCACTGCAGGTACTTTCCCGGTGGCGGATTGCTCCTTTCCAGGCGCATAAATGAAGCACATTTTCAATTAATTAGAAAAAAACAAAAACAAGACCATTTTTCAAAAAAAGGAGACTGACTTGTTGTGTATTATGCCATTGAGATTATGTGGTTAAAATATTACATCGAACAATTCATCCTTGTAGGCGGAAACATGTCAAATGTAATACATGGGCTAAAAATCAAGCCTGAGGAAGCGCCTTAAGGAATCGCGTCACAACTGTAACTGCCCCCTCAGAATGTGGTAATTCTCAAACTTGCGTAGTATGAGTAGGCCAGCTGGTGAAGAAAAGAATTAATCCTTTTTCAATAATAACATCCCTTCTAGAAAAAAATGATTGGACCCGATTGAGACAGATTCACGGGTGAATCGTTTTGAATTGGTTTTAATAGGGACAAATTTTATTTATCGTTCCCTGGCGGACCGGCCGAACGCAGGCGTTACGCTGCAGCGTAACGGTAAAGTAATGGTAAAGAAATGGTAAAGTAATATGGCATTACAACTAATAAAAGAAACAAAATAAATATGTAGACTGTTGTAATTATAATAATACGTTAAAATTTACGTTAAATGGTCATGTCGTAATTGCAACAAGTTTATTTTTCAGCGTTAAAAAATAAAAAACGAAGTTGCTGTCATTGAAGTTTGGCCCCTACATGTTGGCAGTTTGCTAACGGCGGCTTCAAGCGGGTTGCCAATATGCAGGGGCCAGACTTCAATGACAGCAACTTCGTTTTTTTATTTTTTAACGCTGAAAAATAAACTTGTTGCATTTACGACATGACCATTTAACGTAAATTTTAACGTCTTATTATAATTGCAGCAGTCTAAATATTTATTTTGTTTCTTTTATTAGTTGTAACGGCGATACCACGCTGAAAACACCAATTCTCGTAAGATCACTGAAGTTAAGCATTGTTGGGCGCGGTTAGTGCTTGGATGGGTGACCGTTCAGGAATTACTGCGTGCTGTTGGCCCGTCGTGGGTGTGGTGGGCCCACATTGGTAGTAAATATCCACCTAGAAACACTACCCGAATCGGGTAGTGAGGCAATGAACTTTCGAGTTCGAACTGCTAATCAATGTATGTATGTAATGCCATATTACTTTACCATTACTTTACCTTTACGCTGCAGCGTAACGCCTGCGTTCGGCCGGTCCGCCAGGTTTCTCAATCATTTCCAATCGGGACAAGCGTTTGAATCGTTCGCAATAATCGGGTGAGTGAATAGAGACGTCGAGCGGAAACCTAACCCTAAAAGCCGTGAAGGTGACTTGGGTGATTATTTTTAATTTTTTGAGTGTTTTAAGTGGAGGATCTTCGGATTTGTTCAGGTAAAAGTGATAGCAGTGGTTTTCAAGGGTTATTGAATATTATTATTATTGGGTTGGAAATATAACTTGAGGCTTTCTGAACGTTGAATTGAGTGATCATTTCACATTTTTTGAGTGTTTTACTTGGAGGTTCTTCGGTTATTTGTTCAGGTAAAAGTGGTAGTGGTGGTATTAGGAGGTTGTTGAATATTATTATGGGTTTGGAAATCTAGTTCGAAGTTTTCTGAAGGTAACTTGTGTGATCATTTTAAATTTTTAAATTTTTTGAGTAATTTACGTGAAGGCTCTTCGTATTTATTAAGGCAAAAGAAGAAGGGGTGGTCTTAGGGGGTTTTTGAATATTATAATGGGGTTAAGAATATAACTTGTGGTTTTCTGAAGGTGACTGGCCCAGCTAACACAGTTACTAGTCCGAATAGTCACATAATTGTAACAAGATTAAAAAAACCAGTCACTGGTGACTTCCATGCTGGTCACCCAGTGACAATATATTTCCCACTCAAAGTAGTAACAAATTACAAGCGAAGCAGGTAACATTATCCCGCCATTGTAATCACATGCTTGTAACAAAGTGATGTTTGGAAACGCAACGTGCAATGGCAGCTTAACCTCAAAATATACATCGTTTCGGAATTATAATTATGAATATTTTTGCAAAAATGTTGGAAAGGAACATAATTAAACGATAAATAAGTTCCAGAAAAGGGAGATAATATGTGAACAAAGCTTTTATAAAAAAACAGATATTTATCAGCTGAACCCTTACGAAAAAGAAATTACATTATAGAGGTTAGACCCAAAATGTATATGTATAAATGAAGATCGCTGCCGGCTGTTACCGCCATGTTACTAGTCGGACAGGGAACGGTTGCAAACAAGCCTCCCTAGTAAACTACGGCGATTATGCCGTTACCTGCTAGGAGACTGAGATACAAGTAACAATTCCTCTGATAACATGTGATCATTCAGGAACCTTTCAGGATGCTAACAGGTTAGCTGGGGGATGATTATTTTTAATTTTTCGAGTATTTTACGTGGAAACTCTTCGGATTTGTAAAGGTAAAAGTAGTAGTGGTGGTCTCATAGGGTTGTTGAATATTATTATGGGGTTGGAAATATAATTTGGGGTTTTCTGAAGATAATTTGGGTGATTTTTTCAATTTTTTGAGTGTTTTACGTGGAGGGTCCTCGGATTTGTTCAGGTAAAAGTGGTAGGGTTTTTCTCAGGGGTTTTTTGATTATTATTATTACGGGGTGGGAAATATAACTTGGGTTCTCCTCTTACAAATTAAAAATTTTTTAAAAAGGAGGTGGATACCCTGGTACTCCGTTACACCGATGAAGCTGTTTTTTTCACACACATAAGGGTTAATTTGCAACCTAAATTTCGAAATCAAAATGAAATAATACTGTTAATTTATTTGAGAAATAACTTCTAAAAACCTGTTTAATTATTATACTTAGGTATCGCCATTAAAAAAAAATAGGCCGCAACCGAATTAAACAAATTAAAATGTGATGAAAAATAATACGCAAAAGTCATGAAAATTACTACAAAATAAGTTATTTGGAAATATGTTAGTGATTTCTCCTTGATCACGAGGGAATTATTTAACAATTTAAAACCTTTAAAAGTTATCTTTTGCAGATATGTAATTTAAAAAAAAGTAAATAATCGTTTTCAAATAATTCCCGTGAGATCAATGTGCTGCCACCAACATAATGGCAGACTTACTTCATCTCGAGTCCCGATTGAGAACGATAGGCAACAATAGCCGGCCTCAATCGTTCTGAATCGGTACGACCCGATTAAGAAACACAATTGGGAAGGATTGAAATTTTTTTTCAGTCGTTCGCAATCGGATCCAATCATTTTTTTGTAGAATGGATATGTATAATTTAACATTCTATAATATATATTAATTGCCAGTGCAGGCCAGTGCACTAGTACGCATGCGTAGCGCAGTGAGCCGTAACCGAACTGCGAGGTTCGCGCAGGCGAAGCGTTACAACCAGATCGCACGGAGAAAAATGGATAGTCAAACTTGGAGTGACCAAATTTAGTTGGTCAGCTTGATCTTCTAGGTAGTACCAAGTACCATCTACAATTTTTTCTTTATAGTCAGGCAGACCATAATTTTATAGTCTGTTTTAATATCGACGGGTGATTTAGACTCATTATCAGGATAGTCAAATCGACACTCCAGGGTTTTTTAATGAGAAATGGCTGCATCACGCCCTCTCCCGAACGCCGAGCCATCACACCCAAAGCCCGAAACGCATTTTCGGGGCGAGTGAGGTTCGGCATCATGTTTGCCGTGTTACACAACATTTTCAATTAGTTTAAAACATTTGTTGATATTTCTAGCATGTTTGGAGTGGGATAAAATGTGGAGAACATAGTAGAGAGTGGTTTAAGTGGTTTTCATTTTGATTTTAAACGTCAAATTCGATACTTCCGAAGGATTACTTACAAAGGCGTCACTCATCAATCAGTGCGTATTCTCAACATGTTCGACCGAAAACGTGCTCAAAATTTCATAATTCGTTGATAAAGAAACAATACTTGCGAGATTTGTGATACGCATTCATATTGTTTTCCAAATTTTCCAGTGTTAAAAATATTCCAATTTAGTGCAGTGACGTCGTTTCCGTAGCCTCTTGTACTCAAAGTAAAATGTTGTCAAAGTTCTTGTGCATGTGCAATCATGTCTCAGGCATCTTACTCTTTATAAATAATAAAGATGCTTGCAGACTTGATGGATTTTATATCAATTTTCATGTTTTTAAGGTTTCATTTAATAATAATTTAAGTTTCCATCTCTCGTCTCTCTTAATCTCATGAATATATATGTAGGTAGGAGAAAAACAAAAGATAATAAAGTTGACCCACTGATATGATTAAGTTAACACTCCGAGATGATAAAGCCAAAATTCCTGGGACAATCAAGTTGAAACTCCAGGATCGTCAACTTTACACTCTGGGATAGCGAAGCTAACCGTAAAATTTTGACAACACGGATGGTACGCTACACCATCTAGGAGGCTGTCCCATAGTTAAAGCTCAAATATAGTCAGTCTGATACTCTGCATGTTCAGGCTGACTAGCCATTTTTCTCCGTGCGGTAAGGTCGGCATAAACATACCAATTCGGTTGTCACAAACCAACCAAACCATTTCTTTACATGTATATTATAATATGATACAGTAAGCATAGGATTAATGTGCCACTGGAAAAGAGATAGTTACTACTATCGGCGAGAAAAGTTGATTCCTCTCGCTTTGACGTTAAAAAAGCAAGTGAAGAAAAAGTGATAGCTCAATAAATTAATTATCATTTTAAAGGTCAAATTGTTGTACGTTAATGAGCCTGGAACCAATATGCCAGAAGATTCAGTATGCCTAACAGACCTAAAAATCTCATAAAAAGTACAACAATTTGACAGGGTTTAATGAGAGTGAACTCTGGAGCATAGTTTTTCATTGAAAAAATAATAGGAAAAGTCTGAAAAAATTCATGAAGGTACATTGAACATTTCTGAACCTATTTCTATTGAAGATTTTTTAAAATATTAAGCACTGTTATTTTTCATAAATATGCAACCATAATATCTCTAACTAAGATAATTGAAAGGTTTATATTTGAAGCAGTTATTTAGACTATCCATAATTTTTTGCGATTTCTAAAAAGTGTGTCATTGTCTTTTTCTTCGTGAAAATTGCTGTATTTAAAGACAGTTTTTTGTGCTAGAAAAAGTGTCAGAAACCTTGCTGAGTTCGCTCTTGCTTTTCTTCAAAGTGTACTTCCGAGCCTTTTCTCTGACCTTTATTAAGGCTCTATCCAGTGCTCTTTAAGTCATCTCAAGAGAAGGCAAAAACCGTCCTAGTAGAAAAAGGTACCCTGCTGGTTTCTTACACTTGTTTACCAAGAAAAACTCTGTCTTCAAATATCGCAATTTGCGTTAAAAAAACAAGTACATTCTTTTTGAAAATTACATATATTGTTTATGTATATTTTATATTGTCTACTGTATATTATACAATATTATATAATGTATAATATTGTATCGAAAATTGCAAATAATTGTATATAGTTCAAATAACACCCTTAAATTTTGATTACTTCAATTTCTTCATTAGAACTAAAGATAATGTTTTTGTATATTTATGTAAACAAAATTTTCTGACATATTGCTATCAGGCTTATTAACGTGCAACATTCTTAGCTTCAACATGACCATTTCTTCCTTAAGCTACCATTTTTTCTTCAGTCACTTTTCAATCTTCAAAGCCAGAGGCACAAAAGTAGGATTGATAATTAGAATTACTTGACTGATCTCTGGAGAAAAATCAATACATAAAAAAAGACTCTGCGATCCTATTCTTCAAAATCAAAACAATAATAATGAAAACGAAATATATTGGATTAACTACTAAATTTACTTAAAATTAGAGAAACTTTGACAGTTTTGAGTCAAAAAGTAAATCCAGTTCTTTCCACTACTGCCGTCCGTTTAAATTATTATTTTCTTACATTTTATTAGATTAGCCTCGAAAAGTATAGTGGAGTGAGTTGGAAGCACTGTGTATATCTAACCGCAGTTCGATGGAAAATTATAGAGGAAAATAGGAAATACAGTCCAACCTAATCCTACAAACATTCCACTACCGCTGGGGTCCCCTTAAAATTATTAATAACTCATGTTGCGAATTTACGTTTCATAAGGAATTTTAATATTTATAAAGCGTTGCGTACAGAAGCGGCACGAATTCGCCGCGGTGATACTGGGAGCGACCTCTCTGAGTATGCAGTCTTATCCTTGCACGCGAGGCTTTGCAAGGGTTGACGAACCCTTTCCCTAGCTTCTCGTGGCAACAACTATGACGCCACGAAACTCAGTTGCAGATGCAGTTCAAAACGATCGAACGCCCAGAGCACCCGACAATGGGTCGGTAGACAGTGCCGATCGCCCTAGAGTTCGGGGTGCTAAAAATAATTTAGATGGAAACACGACGACGGACCAGCGATCCTCTCACGCTATTAAGTGGACGGATCGACTCAAGGATGACTAGCTGGACTACTATGATGCCAGCATTATTCCTGTTCGCAGCGTCTTCATGGCACGCATGCACACTCTGTGGTGCGAGAAACATCCAGAGCTTCCGCACGTTTCGCACTGCTGATCTCTCGCGAACTAAATATGGACGATGAGCGCTTCCCCAGCCGCTGTCAAAACAAGCCGCAGACGCAGAGGAGGAAGCGTAAAACCAATAGCGGAAAGCAGATGTCCTCTGAGATATGATGCCGATTTTAGGACAAGAAGGAACATTAACATCCAGGTTCTTCCTAAGCCCCAACATCAGGCTCAAATGGATGACGCCCTCCCTAAGGATTTCTGGGTGAAGTCCGACCTCTGAACCATCAATTGTTGAGTTTATGGTGCGGTGCAAGCTTTGGCTGATTCACATCGAAGGCTAAAGCCGACGATGGATCCAAATACGAAAAGACGCTTGCATGAACTAAACGAGAAGATTAGCTGGGCAAGGCAGAATGCGTCCCATGAACTGAGGATCTTCCATCAAACGCTGAACAAATCAAAGCTGCTGACAATCAAGCAGCGGATTGTTGATAATATACGTGTTATCTGACGCAAGAAGGAGAATACAGAAGAGGGTGGGGAGGTTCAGGGAGAATCAACAGTTTCTCGCTGACATATCGCGCCTCTTCAGCGACTTTCTGAATAGAGGTATACGAGATCCAACAACAACTGAAGGAAGACGCTGAGAATATCATACGCTTCGAGGTGCTTTGCGAAAACCTAATAACATTTGAGAAGAAATGTCTATCAATCACTGTCGAACAGGTGAAGAAAGCACTGAGGCACGAAAAACTTCTCCGCTGTATGATCGGATGGCATCAAGAACTTCTGGTGGAAGAAGTTTACTTCTACACACCAACATCTGGCCCGCATCTTCACCACATATTTAAAGTCGGAGACGCCCACTCTGCGATGGCTGATATTAGGACGCACTGTACTCCTACCGAAGAAAGACGATTTGTCCAACGACAGGTATGTTCAGTGATTTGGACATGTGTGGAGAGATTTACGAACAACGTGGCTCGAAAAAAGGTGTAGCAGGCTGCCGAGAGACACTGCTAATTGACAGGTGCATGTGCAAAGATGCAGCAGCCTATCAGCGCGTCCTGTCAGTGTCCTGGATTGACTACAGGAAAGCTTTCGATTCAACCTCTCATAGACTTATCATCTGGTTGTTGGAAAGCCTGAAGGTTCACTAACACATAGTAAGATGCATAGAGAGATTGATTCTCCATTGGAAAACCAGATTTACTGTCTTAGCTGGAAAACATCGTGAGAGGGATGTCCTTCTAGAAGGATGTCTTTCATAGCGATACCATAAGCCCTCTCCGCTTTTCCATAAAACTTTTGCCACCATGTCTCGCCCTACGAAGTTCTCTTGGGTACCTATGTGGCGAGCCTTATCATCGCGAGCATAAGGTCACTGATATATTTCATATGGGCGACCTGAAGATCTATGCTTCTGATGCAAGGCAGCTTCAAAATGCTTTAAGCATCGTCGAGAGGCACACAGGAGGGATTGGTATGGACAAATTATCCAGACTTAATTCACGCACCGCAGCGGCATCCATTTCAGTCAGAGGTTAGGGCACCGGATGAACCTTGAAATCGGCATCATCTCTCAGGGGATACCTGCTTTTCGCTATTGGTCGTAATGTTGCTTCCTAATCTTCATTTTCGCGTGCGCTAAATGCAGAGCGAGAACGATGCATCTCCACAGACACAATGCGGCCCTAAGAGTAACAATCTTTGTCGCTCTTAAGGTATTGGCGGCGACCCTACCCTGCCGAACGCTCCAAGGTAGATAGAGTCAATTGTCCAGAACGAGAATTGCCGACTTTTCTGGAACTACAAGTTTCGGACAGCATTTTCCATTACACACTCGAGGCCTGACGTTGTTCTTCAGGACTTCTAAAAATAACTATATTTGTAATCGTTTTCTCGGCTCCACCCAACTACTACATAAAGGCTAAGAAGAAGGAAAAAAAGGAGAGGTATCGAGACCTTAAAAGGAAGCTGCTGCGATTGTACCTAAATTACTTGATTAAAATAATTGTCTTTGTGATCCGTGCACTCGGAGGTACGAAGCTGTCACTGGTTCATAACTTCGAATGTATACCCGCATGACAAAAACATGCCAAGGCACTTGCGAGATGCATGCAGAGAGCTGTCATTCTGCATCGCTTGGTATCCTCAAGAAAAACAAGGCTTTCGCCGGCCTGTCGTTGTGATTTCGTCATACCCTGTGGCCACTCATCTCGCGGTCGTGGGATGTGGCCATAGGTGTGATTCACCGCGGTTCTACTGGGAGCCAGTCTTACTCTCACGGATGGCAGTTGCTCCCAGTGGGATCCTGCTGTGATTGTTTAACCTATTTTGTGTGTTTCTGTGTTTATATTGTATTTCAAATATTCATATACATGGAAAACGCAAATTGATTTCTCGATAGAGGTATGGAATTATGGTTATTAGGGTGAAAAATAAAACGTCATTTATTTTATTTACACAACTCTACAAAAATCAATCATTTCATACACAATTTTGGCTGTATCTAGTTGCCCCGAAAAATTAGAGGGGTCGGACCAATATTATTTATGTGGCCAGTCACAGGGGTGCCTTCCCGCCCCCACGAGACGTTGGAAAAGGGGTAGGTGTTTCACCAACATTATTTCTATGGCCAATCACAGGGGTGCCTTGCCGCCCCCCACCCGAAAATTCGGGACGACTAGCCAAGCTTATGAAAAATATTGTACTAGTCATCCCGAATTTCGGAACGACGAGACACTGCGTATAATTTTACATTTGTTCAAAATGACATGTACTGGAGATTCGGTAAGTTTGGGACAGCAGTACGTTCTGTATAAAGTCAATTTAAACATAATAATACAAGCATAAACATTTTTACTTGTTAAACATTTTTATCTGGAGCCCACTGTCTAAATTTGAATAAGTGAAGTATCACTGATTGTTAGTGAAATTTCACTCATTGAAGTAGCTAGAAATGGGTCACTGACAATCAGTGAAAAGTTACTTGAGTACACACACGTTAATTAAGTACTTTTTATACAAGTTAGTGCATATTTTTCAAGTAGTTACTACAGCAGACTTACTGTCCGAAAAATTAAAAATTGATTCAATTAATTTTTTTTTATTTAGAGGTTATGTCTCACATGTATTACTCTAGTGTTACTGATTTGAATGGAGAATAAGTCTAAAATCACTGATTTATTAGTGAAATGTCCAGATGTTATTTCAATCAGTGAATTTTTTACCGCTTCATATTCAGAGAGTGCATAAATATCTTCACCCATGAATAGAAATTATTTTCATATGTACAAGATAGTGTCAAATTTGATTTCTTCACAAAATTATTACTGGGACAAAAAAATGTTTAACGGAACCTGATTTTGATTAAATATGAAAGAATATGTATCATTATTCAGTCGAAAGATTTCAAATAATGAGAAAGGCAGGCACAAACGGAATAAATGGGGTTTTCATTGCGATGTTTATCTTATTATATCTATAATAAAATCATTAATTCACAGCGTGAACGTAACTGAACGAACCATTGGGTTCATTTAAGTTATCGTTCTAATATCAATGATTTTCAGATATGGACTAGAGAATTCTTATAAATTCATCAGAAAAGAAACTTTGTATTCAAACTTACTACTTCAATTTTTATAATTTTTCAATTTTATATTTGTTGGAACGTAAAACTATGAGAGGTATGGTTATCAGAATATTTCTTTATGCAATAATTGTTTTTTTTAACCAGATAAATTTCACCGCGGAAATATATCCAAATCAGCCAAATTTATATTGCTTATATCTCGTCTAGTTTTTCGGTCCAATTTACGTAATAACTGCATATATCCTAAAATATTTTAAATGATTGAAAACTATGAGTAATTTAACCTTGAACTTAGCAATATATTGCTATCATTTTTTTATTCAAGTGACCTTATCTTCAAAGTATTAAAATAATTTTGAAATTATATTAATCGACTCCATTCATTTTTATCTGAAGGTGATTAATGAGACTGGTACAACAAGAAATGACCAGTCGATGAAGAATATTTAAGAAATAATGATGAAAATAGATTCTAACAGAAGGAAAGCGCACATTTTAACAACTACACATACATTTCAACACAAACAGTCGTTTTAAATAGCTTATACAAAATTTGATATTACACTTGAGGGACGAAAAATATTTCTGCTTCAAGGAAATTCAATATTAAATTCAAGATAATAAAAAAGGCAGAATTTGAACTAGAACAAACACATACATTTTTTATTTAATTCGACATGCTTGGTTTTTGATTCATACTTTTAATAATTTAAAGAGTAGCAACATTTAAGAATGTTGATTACAGAGAACCATGATTAACTGGTTGGTAAAAGAAATCAATAATTCTTTAATGCCTATAGACTCTGTTTTAATAATTGCTATTTACCATAATATTCTTTTTTAATTCTGATCTTAAAGCACATTTAAAAATATGAACAATCGAAGAATATTAACGTAAAAAATATTATTCGTAGCACACTGCTCTTACGATATTGTATGCTATACCTACCAGGATGAAACTATAACCTATTGCTACGTGATGCAGTTGTATAACTCATTAAAACATAAAAATCTTTATCGAGTATCATTGTTGAAAGTAATACAAAACAAAATAAATTTTATTAAATAGTGTGTTCGTTTCTTATGGACAAAAATAAAGGTGCTGAATATATATAAATCTAAAATAAAAAATATTTAGTAAAATTGAATCATAAAAATATTTCAGAACGAAATATTTAATTGATTCAATACTATCTTTCTAACAAAGATGTCCCATTTATAAACTGATGGACGTTTAATAAACACTTATATGAGCACCTCAGAGCAAAAGGAAGACTCCGCAGAGTCGAGAGGAAAAGCGAGACAATTATCGTTGCGCTGTCTTACTCTTCAGGTATTCTGCGTAAGAGTTTCTCTTTCTAACGGTACTTGTCTCGTTTTTCCTCACGGCTCTGCGGAGTCTTTCTTTTGCTCTGACGTGCTCATATAGAAAACATCAATAGTTGAATAGTAAGCATGAAAATAAAGAGATTATTTACAAGTATATTTTTTGTTCAAAATTTTAAAAACTATTTTCATTATTCAAGTGTGGCATTCTAACAAATTTTTCACAAGAGACTTAATTAGTTTTTTACTATTTCATGAAACCAGACTTCGAATAATAGATCTGAGTGATATGTACGAATATTTTAAAGTAATACAAAAGTTGCGCTATTATCTGGTAATATTTTATTGAATAATGCATACCATCATGAAATTAAATATACTCTGACATTTTGTAAAAAATTTACATGAACAAAATTAAATTATTCAAAAGTATATCTTCTAATATTTTTAAAAGGTATTATTTGAAAATAGCGCGACTAGTCTGTTTAATAAATAGTAGGCTTTCGCTATCTTTATATCTATTTATCGCTATCTATTATTATCTGTCCCTTTTCTTTCGGTTCAGAAGCTATGTTAAGGAGCGTTCACACATGAAGTCACGCTTTAGGGGTGTCTTTTTTTAAGCCTGACTTACGTATTTGAGCATACGAAAAGCGCATTACAAAAGGCCTAGGGGTGTCTCTAAAATCTCTGAAGCATGCGTGATATCATGGGTTAACGATCTCGTATAGAAATATAGATTAAAGGTCATGTAGAAATTCAAATGAAAATCTTATTACTGGTCAGGTCCCGACCAGTTATTGGCCCCCACACGCCACTTTTTAGATCAAATTGAAATTTAACTTGCAATTCTTAACTGACTTGGATTTTCTTTTTATACAAAGCTAATAAAATTGCGATGAAAATTGTTGAGCTCAGTTTTCATTTTTTCTTAAATGCACCAAATTTAAAAAAAAATTACCATTTTTCCAAATCGATCCCCTAACGTCTTTTGAATAACGCAAAATTTTTGCAATTGTGTATATTTAGTAGAGTGACATTATTGACATCAGTCGAAGATGATTTGTCATGCAATGAACGAGAAGTCTTAATTCACAATTAATTTGTTAAATGTTGTTCGCGGAACGTGTAAAATGTCCGCTTTTTGGGAACGTTCCACTGGAACCTCAGGGGAACCTTCCATTATTGTTACTTTAAAAAACAATTATCTCGTAAACCGTGAGAGATAGGTAAAAATGGATGTCATTTTTTAGTTTTAAGTAGCGCATATACTACACTATAATATAATATCCATATCATAAACTGACATCGATGTTGATCTATCACTTACGGCTTACGCGATATTTATTAATAATGATAAGAATAATGGTAATTTATGTTTGGAACATTCCGTGCTAATAGGGTTAGTACTTTTAATCGACTAGCACAGACTAGAACATGATTCATAAAAAAATTAAAGAATCGGGTTATAAATAAACATGAAAAATTTAACCGGATTTTCTGTTTTCGAAACCTATTACTTGTAATTATTATTGTTTTAACATTTTCGTAGTTGCATATAAAATAAAACGCAAAATGAACGTGATGCATATTGACGGTTATTAAATGTATTTAAAAATATAAATATGGAATTCATATTCTTGCCGATCCAAGCAAAGGGCTTTTTTACAAGTTTTGATATCCCGATGTTGACAAAATAAGCAGATTGATTCCACCTACCACACACCTCCAATTTTTTTGATTATGGTCAACGAATTGGAAATTTTCATTTTTTCAGGTTTTTTAGCAGGCAGATGTGATTCTTTCATAAGAGGATATATTTAGATCAATACATTTTACAACCATCAATATGCTTAACGTTTATTTTGCGTTTGAGTGTGTGTCTTCTCATTGACAAGACGTTTGCTTGTACTATCGTTGACATATAGCACCCTCGGCGGACGTGTACCGGTACTTCGCACCCAAGTCGCCCAAAAATTTAGTTACGAGAAAATGCATGGAGGCTTGGTGAGCCTGCAGTGGGACTCCGTGGCCGTTTCGAAAGTCGAAATCGAACGGATCTGTTTTTCTAACGTGTGGAAATAAATAGAGATGTCCATTCGATTTTCGAATTATAGGTGGCCCTGGAGTCCCACTGCTGGTGCGAACACTCACGCGCATATATATTTCGCTTAAGGGCGTTGGAACCAGGAACCAACATCAAAATTGAATTGCCTCATTTTACTCCATGAATACTAGCATAACATCTTTTTTATATAATTAGGGTCCATTCCTATTTTGAATGAAATCTGTATGTTAAATATGGCCTTAGTTTAAACTCTGGTTGAAAGTATTAAAAGTTTCTGGCTGACAATTTTCTGGTAAACCTCACCAGAAACTCGGGTAAATATATATATATAATTTAAAAAAAGTTAAACAACCACCGCAGGGTCCCACTAAGCGCAACTGCAATCCAAAAAATGTCAATAGCCCACAGTAGCACCGCGGTAAATCACACCCATGGCCACGTCTCACAACCGTGAGATGGGTGGTCATAGGCAATGACGAAATCACAACGACAGGTCGGCGAAACCCTCGTGTGTCTTGAGGACACGAAGCGACCCAAGGATGACAGCTTTCTGCATCCATCTCGCAAGTGCCTTGGCATATTTTTGGCACGCGGGTATGGCTTTAAGGTTACGAACCAGTGATAGTTTCGCACCTCCGAGAGCACGTATCACAAGGACAATTACTTGTACCGAATATTTTGGGTACAGTCGTTGTAGCTCTCTTTTAAGGTCTTGATACCTCTCCTCTTTTTCTTTCTCCTTTGCAGTGATGTTGTATTCGGACGGAGCCGAGAATTCGATCACGAATATAGTTCGTTTCTCGAAGCCTTGGAGAACAATGTCAGGCCTCGAGTGCGCAACGGAGACTGCTGCCCGAAAATCGTAGTTCCAGAAAATTTGGCACTTATCGTTTCGGACAATCGACTCCATCTCCCTTGGAGCGTTTGGCAGGGCAGGGTCGCGGCCAACACCGTAAGAGCGACAAAGATGGTAATAAAGCACTCTTAGGGCCGCATTATGTCTATAGATATACGTCGTTCCTGCGTGGGTCGGACACCCTGATAGTATGTGTTCTAGGTACTCAGCGTGTGCATGACACGCTCTGGAACTATCACTGGGAACTTCTTAACATAAAATGCGGTTACGGTAGGTTAAGGTGGAAATGAGACCGTCCTGGCATGCGAAAATAGAACCTTCTGTACCTGAATTAAGCCCTTATGATTTGAGGAAAGCAAAAGTTTGCTCCTTCGACAAGGACTGTTTTTCTACATTTCTGTGAAACTTTCCGTGCATTTTCTTGTCGAGTAGCTCTTGGTGAAAATTTTCAACCTCTGCTTTCTTCACTTTGGTTTTTAGAAGTGAAGCATCTAGATGAAGTAATGCACTTTCCTCACTTCTGATGTTAAAATTCAGGCCAAGGGTCTCGGCCGCTTGCTCCGCGGCTTTGTAAAGTAACGCTCCTTCGCCAATCATCTCGTGGTTCCTGACCATCTTTAGGAGAGGATTTCTGCCATTCGCAACGATGTAAGCTGTACTTAGAACAATCCGGTTATGAAGACACTGGAGATTCAGAAGTCCGCGTCCGCCTTGACGGCGTGAAATATATAATCGCGGAACTGACGAGTAGAGTAGAACCGGGACGGAAAGCATGTTAGTCGCAGATACCTTGTTCAACGCCGACAGATTGGAAGACCAAATCTGTCGAAGAACAAGTATGTAACGCCAGTAATCTTTCCTTTCTTCAGATGAATTTTGGCACACTTGTCCAAACAACAATCCATCTCAATCTATCCTGTGTAGTTCTTGACAATATTTATAGCAGTTTGAAGTTTGCTTTTACCAGAGGCATAGATCTTCAGGTCATCAATATAAAATACATGAGTGACCTTATGCTCGCGCTGATTAGTATCGCCACAGAGGTATCCAGGAGAATTTCGTGGTGCGAGAGATAGAGGCAGAAGTGTGATGCAAAGAAGCAAAGGGCTCATGGTATCACCTTGAAAGACGCCCCTCTGGAAGATGACGTTGTTCGTTGTCACACGATAATTTCTAGATGAGATAGTAAATCTAGTTTTCCAAAGAGGCATCAATCTCTCTATGCATCTCACTATGTGTGGATGTGCATTCAAGCTTTCCAACAGAGAGATGATAAGTCTATCAGAGGTTGAATCGAAATCTTTCCGGTAGTCAATCCAGGCCATTGACAGGACGCGCTGATGGGCTGCAGCTTCTTTACAGACACACCTGTCAATTAGCAGGTTCTCTCGACAGCCTGCTACACTTCTTTTCGAGCCACGTTGTTCGTACATCTCTCGCCATAGCGTGTTCAAACAAGTTATTGGTCTGTAATTCTCTGGGTTGGACAAGTTGCCTTTTTTGACAGGAGTACAGTGCGTCCTAACACCAGCCACTGCGGAATGGGCGTCTCCACTTTTAAATATGAGGTGAATATGCAGGCCAAATGTTGGTGTGTAAAAGTGAACTTCTTCCACCAAAAGTTCTTGATACAATCTGGTCCAGCAGCGGAAAAGTCCTTCGTTCCTCTAAGTGCTTTTTTCACCTCTTCGGCAGTGATTGATGGACATTCCTCCACAGATTTTATGAGGTTGTCGCAAAACTCCTTGAAGCGGATGATATTATCAGTATCTTCTTTCAACTCTAGTGTTTTCGGGATCTTGTACACCTCTCTCCAAAAAGTCTCTACATCCTTGGGCTTGGGTGGATTGTTTACAGAAACACGTAGATCGCTGAAGAGGCGCGGTAGGTCAGCGAGAAACTGTTGATTCTCCCTGATCCATCTCTCCCTCTTCTGTATTCTCCTCCTTGCGTCAGATAACAGCCGTATTTTGTCCACAATATGCTGCTTGATTGTCAGCAGCTTTGACTTGTTTAGGGTGTGATTAAAGATCCTTAGTTCTTGGGCGAACTTTCGAACCCTTTCCGTAAACGGTCTACCAGAATGTATGTAGTCAAACACACATTGAACACGGGACGCATTCTGTCTTGCCCATCCAATCTTCTTGTTCAGTTGATGCAAGCGTCTTTTGGTCTTTTGATCCATCGTCGGTTTCAGCCTTCGATTTGAATCAGCCAAAGCTCTCGCAGCACCATAAACTGAGCATTTGATGGTCCAGAGGTCGGACTCTTGCGAGATATCTCCACGAAGGGAGGCACCCATTTCATCCAGATCTCAATTTCGCTTCCTCATCTTCGTCTGCAGTTTGATCAAGCAGCGGGTGGGGAAGCGCTCCGCGTACATACATATCCATTTTTCCGGAGGTTGACGGCTTGATTTCGCAAAGACTGATGCGAAACGTGCTGAAGCTCTGGGTGTTTCTGGCACCACAGAGTGTGCAAACGCGCTATAAAGCCTCCGCGAACAGGGATAATGCTGGCATCGTGGCAGTCTAGCACGCCATCCCTGAGTTGATCCATCCACTCAATGTGGGCGTTTCGCCGGTTCGTCGTCTTGTTTCCATCTAAATTAGTTTCAGCACCCCGAACTCTAGGCTGATCGGCATTGTTTGCCGACCCATTCTCGGGTGCTCTGCGCGTTCGATTCTTGAACCGCATCTACAACATTTTGGTGTTTTGGTGGTTTCATTGTTGTTCCCACGAGCAGCTAGGGAAAGGGTTAGTCCATCCTTGTAGAGTCCCGCGTGCAAGGATAAGGCTAATACTCTGAGAGGTCGCCCGGTATCCCAGAGTCACCGCTTGAGACACCTAACCCAGGTTCCATTCAGCTTTCGGCACGGTTGTTACGCCTTCGCTTAGGAGTTACTCCTTCGGGACCATCCCTGGACAATTGTCCGCGACTGCTTATTAATTATTGTAACCATATTCAGCAGAAACCCTTGGTACAGGGACCCTCTATACGCAACCCGAGGACGCGTTCGGTGGCTTTGTCATAGGCCCTTCGGTTCTATTCCAAAGGAATCGAAACCGAAAACCGAAGTATATACGTATATAAGTAAGTAGTATAATATATATATATATATATATATATATATATATATAAGTATAATAAGTATATATATAAGTATAATATATATAATATATAATATAGTTTCGCGCCAGGCCCCAAAATCGCATTCCGCTTCGCAGTAAGTACTATTTTGTGGGATTTTATATAACATGCACTTACATCACTTAGTCAATACCAAAATTCTCGAACATCTACTTGTTTTATTTATTCTCTACAATATATTAATATTTTCGAGGTTATTTCTCAAAGACACCCGAAAAATATGTGCGTATAGTTTGGAAGTATCCCTATATCATCAGTGCATAAACAGATAATGTGCAGCTTTTCCTTATAAAATAACTAAATTTACGGTACACTGTAATTATTTATACTTATATAACTGAAAATATATTATACAAATCGCAATTATATTAGAACTGGACGTTTGCGAAAAAGTGTCACTTGACACATCCAAGAACATGACATGAGACAAAAGACAGATGTCTGGAAACCGACACAAGATAGCGGCACTTCTGTTGCCAGGAATATTAACCAGTAGTGGGATCCGGGGCCGTGTCGAAAATCAAACGGACCTGTTTTTCTGAAGTGTGGAGATGGAAAGAGAGGTCCGTTTTTAAGTTCGAAACGGCCCCGGAGTCCCGGAATAGTTTTAATCAGAAAAAATCAACCAAAGTTAATTAAATATTATTTTCTAGTCATATATTAAACACAATTTCTTATTAATGTTACCAAAAATTTGTTAACCAGGCATTCCTACTCAAAATGGTTCATACAGTCCTGACCGTTTAGGTATTGAGCTTTAGTTTTAGACGAGACCATTGTAGACCATGCCCGAAGCCCTCTTTATACAGCGGCTCCAGTGTATTCAAAATAATACTATAATATATAATTTAATGTATTAAAAACCTAAAGCGTAATTTTTATATTTACGAGATTTATATCAAATGGACCAGTAGTTTTCTATTTTAAAATGCCTGTTTTAGACCTAATCTCATTATTCTATTCTATTTATCAATTGCTTTGAAGAAAATTGTTATTACAATCACAAATATATATATACAGGATTCAGAAAATAGTATATTGTGTACCTAGGAGACAAACGTATTAGACTTTTTGCTCGAGCGTGAATTTTGCAAAGACGCGAATGTAAAAAGATGTTTTCCTCATTCGTACACACGAAATATTATGTAACAAAGGTATGATTTACAAGTTTATCACGTTCGACATGTATGGTTAGCTTGACGCGGTCATAATTGTAAACGCACATGCGCATTCGCTGTCGCTCCACCTGTTGTGTGAACAACTACTTTCAGAGCTAAAACGGGGCTGATAAAATGCGTAAATCATGCCAGCGTTGTATAAAAGATATAATGCCTTAAGGGCATGCTCTTCGGTGATCACGTGATCAAACCAGTCCTTGGTTATGAAATTTTTTTTGGTGTTCACCATGTCCAAACGCAATGATATATCGTTCTCAAAATTTGGAATATAGGAAATGAGACAATAAATTGCGTTTGTATATTTAGTTTCAGTAATAATTTTGAAAAAAATTATCCATGTAAAAAATAATGTGTAAAATTTCATAACCGATCTTGGTCATGTGATCTCTACTTTACCGACGTTGAAAGCTTCTTTTTTTCTCCGCTAGAAATTGCTAAAAATGCTCCAAAAATAATGACAGGTTACGTGTGTGCAGATACTTACTTTTTGATTTGCATCAAATGTGCAAATGTTATTGTTTATATTGATTTTTTTAAATGTTTAGACGATTTAGTCCAAAATTTGTGTCAGTTATCAACATACGCGAATCAAAAAATCTGAAATGCATCAAACCAAACATTACCTGCAAAGTGCTCGACTCGAGTGGTAATATCCTATTTTATTAATTTATAAATAAAATTTCTTTGAAATTATAAAAATATTGATGAATACAAACGTTCTTTAGTGCTTTTTATTTAATCGTTCAAATTCTAAACACGATATCTCAATCCGTGTGGACGTAGTGAGCACAAAAAAAAATGAAAATAATATTACACATTTATTTTTTACATGAATAATTTTTTTAAAAATTATTACTCAAACTAAATATGCAAACGCAATTTATTGTCCCATTTCCTATATTCCAAATTTTGAGAGCGATATATCATTGCGTTTGGACATGGTGAACACCAAAAAAAATTTTCATAACCGAGGACTGGTTTGGTCACGTGGTCACCGTAGAGCATGCCCTTAAGGAAGGCGCTTAAAGTTTTGCATATGTTAACATTTTTTTTCAAACAACCTCATTATGCATTTGTTTATAATGACCATAAAGTTTACAAGCGTCAGATTTCTAATGATGATCTATAATGTCTAAGATGTAGGCTAATTCTGATATCGAAAAAACACAATTTTTCGTCGAAGTATTCTTGAATTATGTGTTTTTTTTTAAATTTATCTATAATTTTAACAATAATTATTACTGGGAGACCAGCAGTCCCCGTTTGCGCGGACATGTCTCCTTTTTGGCTTGCCTGTCCCCGTTTTCACGGAAAAACATGTAAAATGTCCCCATTTTGACCGAACGACAGAATTTACCTCTTTCACAAAAAATTTGCGTGGCGGCTACATTTTTTATCCTCTTCTGTTTGTATGTATTCAGACAAGGAAAGAGAGGTAGCTATTTATACCGTTTCCGATAGATTGCGCGAGAGTGCCAAGGCCAAGCCTGAAAATGTCAAGTTATTGCGCGCGATTGGAGATTCCAACGAATATTCCAAAACTGCAGATTACTCCGTCAATGTTATTAATAATCACTAATAAAATCTACTATTACACGCGTATCCAGCCTTTTTTTCTTTACTCTCCTAAAGACAATTCATTTTATGTGATATGTATGTCATGACCACGGGGCGGGGGGGGGGGGGGGGGAGAGGACGTGTCCCCGTTTTTTGTCGGTTGGGTCTGGTCACCCTATAAATTATTACATAACTAATGTCGCTAATACCAAAAATGTGTGCATTTCTCAAAACAAGCTAGAATGTTGAATTAGAAAAATGGTCTGCACCCGATTACAGCTCGAGAAGCGCCCTATTTTTAATGGGTCTTTGTGAAAACATTTCTACACGGGAGAGAGCAAATAATTATAAAATAGGGCACACCTATATACGCAAGAATGTGAACATATATGTATGATTTTAATTAGTTTTCTTCCAACATCTTGCTTTTCCCTAAATATATTATAAGTATACTGAATGTAATATGCGTAAAAACGGTAATGAATTTTACGCATTCGCAATAAGATAGAAAGGAACGTCACGTCTACACGAATTCTCACACCCAATGAAATATTTTCTGAAGCGCCTGAAGTATTATATATAATGTTTAATCTATCGCATTATGAAACAAAATTTTAAATAGGAGGGGATAACGTTTGCTAAATATATAAAGGTATTTTTATTACATGGATTAAGATGAGTCACCATGAATGGGATTTGATCTATACGCCTGAAGAAATGTCGATGTTTCTTCCCCAATACCAAGCGAACTACGAAAGGGGGAAATTCATGGCACTGGATCGGGTCCAACCAGTTATCAAAAAGATTAATCACTTCCACAAGATGACCTTGAAATAATTTAATGAGCATGTGGAAAATTGGTGGGGGTCAAACCAGAGTAAGACCCTGTGTGAGTTCCACCACCTGATCAGAGACACGCTCACGTAAATAAAGACAGTCTAGTCAGTAATCGCTGAGACCAAACTGTTTAAATAAGAAGTAAAAAAATAATATTACTATTGTCCTCGACGACAAATATATCAGGACGTCAGCGTCGTTTTACTGTTCTTACTCTGTATATAATAATTAGCGTCATATATTTGTCTGTGCCTTTATTTATACTTACAGGTTACAATCCCATGTAGCATTCACACAGGGCAGTGACTTGCAAATTCATAAAATGCAGAAGTAAAAATATCTCATAAACTGATATAACGCACATATCTGTAGGGGAAAGGTACCCCCATTTCGTTGTTCCAAGGAGTCAAAAGGAATGTCTACAAACTTATTGCATAAAATGCATTATGACCACTGGATATCTTTTACCCCATTACATTAAAGTATTTTAGAAAATTTATATTTGTATGCTTCTCGTATTTAATTTTTTTGTTACCAAAATTTTTGACAGGACTCAATGACAGGTTATTTAGCTGCACACTTTCAGCTAATATTTGAGCAAAACAAGTTAGTTAAACAATTTTTTGCTTCTATACTTAAAATCTGACAACATTGGACTTATCCAATGTTTGGCAAAATGATTTTTTACTCCAGAATTGTGAACGATACTCAAGAAATAGTCAAGTCATCTGGTACTTTTACCGCTAATGTTTGGAGGAGTACATTTGTTTCTCCTAAGTACTTCATTTGGGGGTGCATAATAAAGAATCCGATTTTTTTGACAAGAATTTTGTTCCGCAACACGAAAAAATTGTTTGAAAAAGATGCAAAGTACCATATGTCATTTGATTGCTGCTTTCCTGTGCATCCAAGAGTTGAAATTGTTTTCATTGAAATTGAAGTAGGTAAAATTCTCCGCAAAACTGAGAAAAGAGTTTTCTATCAATTTTTTCGATTGTTTCCAAAAATCACATGTTATTTTCAGTTTCTCTGTAGCTTGGATCCTGATGGTCATATCGATGGGTACAAATAAGACTATGCCATCATTTCGGGCATACAAAGAATAGACGTTATAGAACACAAAACCTAGAGGTCAGGTCCACAATGAAATTCGTAAATGACGACGTTAGAACATGCTTACCTGACGCCATACGCCCGTTTTTACCAACGGTCGCTGCAAGAAAACAAAAAATGCGAAATGGCAAAACTGCTCGGGTAGTTGGCAACAACGTGCGTATGACCTCCAATACGCATTATACGTTCGAACGTCGCCGTTTACGAACCACATTGTGGACCAGCCCTGATAGAAAAGACGTCAATCACGAGTGAAATAGTCAGATAGACGTAGCAACAGATTTCTGCATTAAAAAGACGTATCGTCAGTTTTTAGCGTTAGAAAGACGTTGCAATTTTTTTTTACATTATCATCATTTATGATTGAGAAAGTACACTGGGGCCTGGAGTTAAACACGGTTTCGGGAATTGCTTTGAGCATACCTCAGTGACATGTGAACCATTTCCTAATATTACGCAATATACGCGCGTGAGTACCCGCGCACTGTACGTTTGTCCCTACGCTGCTGGAGTTTCACGCATGAGTGAACCGTTAGTGAACAAGCCTCCCTTGCTGCGCACATCACCATATTCTGAGGCCACACGTGGGCAGCAGTTCTAGGAATACTATAACATGAGGGCGCTCATCTCCAGGCTTCAGTGTATTAGAATCTTCCGAAATTTCACTCCTTAGTTTTTGTACGGATCTCCATGCTTTGAAGCCCCATGAAGCTGAAAATCAAGTTTTGGCAATGGCGTCTGTTTGTATGTCTGTATATATATATATATATATATATACGAATAAAAAATTCAAATTCTTAGCCGAATGACGCAAAATATAGGAAAAAGTCTTGAGGAGGAATTATAGCTTTTTAAAAGTTGTCAACAATTCTTCCAAAACATTTTTTGATAGGACTCATAATTTCAGTATTATTTATCGAAAATGCTATGAAAAAAAAATAGAAAATTTAAGTTTTTAAACAAGTGACGCAAAATACGATAAAAAAACTTAAAGGGCAATTATAGCTTTTAAAAAGTCCTGCCAAATTTTTGTGTCCCATTTTTTATAGGACTTCTCATTTTGGTTTTGCTTACATGTCATGTGTCATGTCATGTGTCATGTCATGTGTCATGTCATGTGTCATGTCATGTGTCATGTTATGTGTCATGTCATGTCATGT
>CAKNYM010049438.1:199019-222944 GCA_932195095.1 Andricus curvator
TCATGGGCTTGGAGATTAACAAAGCTACTCTTATTTTTAAAATGTTGTCATGCACCATCAGTGAAATAGTAGATTTTCTTTGGCCTGAAATGATTTTTCAAGTAATCTACTATTATCTTTTGATTATTGTGAACAGCCACCATGTCATGAGCTAAGTTATCAGATATGATTGCGATACTTACGTGCTTGAGCTCTCCATCTTTTTTATAATAAATCACCACAGTGAATATTGTAGCTTGGTCGTTATTCCAGTGGAATGATTGCGCTGCATTCTGAATTATGAAGGCGTAATTCTCAGAGAAATCGAAGCAAATCAAAAACTCCCCGAGCAATAAATTTTCCTTCAGGTTTTTGGACAAAGATGATTGCTCCTTTGAAATAAAGTGATGGCTAAAAATAGCCATTTTTTCACTTTTAGGTTAGGATATGTTGAAAACCTGACGTACAGGAGTAATTTTGAGTTCGGATTCGGATTCAGCGCATCAAAATCCTTCGGAGATGTTTGGTCTGCTTTCTGGCTTTTGACTTTTGTCAAATTTTGTCGGACTGTGTTATCTTCTCTTGTAAAAATCACAACCATCTAGTGGCAGACAGCCATCTAGTCGCAGAAGTAGGAAGAGAAAAATGCGCGGGTAAATTCAAAAGATATATATTCTCACTTCTAATTTTTAAAGCATATTCCCAATTAATTTTACACTGACCGTAAAGCAGGCGTTGTTAATTCACCTTGAAAATGCAGAGAGCAGTTATTCTATTAGCATATAATATTACTTAAATTGAAAAAATGGCACTAAAGCGTTGCACAAAGATCCTCGGCGTGAGCGCACTAGGGAAATCGCGCGCCACCCGCCCTATCACGGCATCTTGTTTACGTATCGTTCTATTACTCAAAGACAAATTAATTTTCCACTCTGAAAATTGGAGGTCTTATAGGAAAAAATCTCAGCTTTCTTTTAAAACTATTTTGAAGAAAAAAAAGTGCCGGTATTTGAAAAAAAGTCAAATTTATTTTTGATTTTCGAAAATTCGGGTCAAATTTGGCTTTTTTCAAAAATCGTTATCACCACCAGAAAGTTTGTGAAAAAATCCATCGAAAATATTGAAGGTGAAATTTTGTTTAAGGCAATAGGACAAAAGTTACAAACGTTTGAAACTAAGGCGTTGCTTGAAAACCCCAAAAATTGTACCCCCTCCACTTTGATAAATAGTTATCAAAATTAATTAATTTTTGGTGTGAGGAGTACTATCTAATAGGACTACAATTGGGCCAATTTTTAGCCCGATCGGACAACTTTCATTTTCGAGGTGTGTACACTTATTATAAAGATTGAAAATTGAAATACATTCTTCACGAATTTACATGCATTGACACATAGATCCAATGCGTCATTGTCGCAAAGCGGGATTTGTAGGGTGTCTTGGTCTTTTCAATTCAATTCGTATCAATACTTTTTTTTCCGGGCTGATTGGTCGAGCTTTGAACCTCTATAACTCCTTAATTAGGCTTCTAATTGATTGTTGTTACAAAACATTTTCGATTCAGTTTTTCTCAAGGAATTCAAAAATAATAAAATGTATTTGAAGTAATTGATGTAATTGAAGTAAAACGAGTTTTTAACACTAACGTAATGTAGTTTTATGCAAAATTCTATGGTGTGGAAATTTTAGATTATAGATAGCTCTTATGTTTTATTACAGCAGAAGGATTTGTAAAGGATGGATGATTCAGGGCCGAGCATCTGTTAGCCAGATTTGGTGTTGAGCTTTCCAGGGCTTTTAGGTTCGGGAAAACCGCTGCACACGAGTTGCGGTCTATGGTCAAAATCCACAGTGAGCATTTCTCGAGTTGCGGGCTCGGATCAGTGCCAAGGACCTTTTCCTTCCGAGCCTTCTTCCCCTCTCCACTTGAGGCTTCCGTCATTCCCTTCGTCCACTTTTTTCCCCGAAATTTCCCTTCACACCTTTTCCAGGCTTAAGACTGACAGCATTTTTTACGTATCTACTTATACTTAATACTCGTGTGTTTAAATTTTTTGGGAAATATGTATTTTCAATAACTCTTATTCTTATAACCTTATTATAATATGAATATTAACTCAACTCAAGTGAAATAAATAATAAAATTAGCAACATATTTCCCTTATGCTTCTACAATATTTATTTCACTTTATTTTATACAACTACAATCCTATTAAATATTACAAATAGTCGTCAAATTAAAACTAAATCTATATCGGTAAAAACTTGCGCGAAACTTTACGAACAAACTCTAATCTAGTTATAAAACCTACTTCTAACATTAACATTTCATTAATAAGATATTTCTCTTTTTCTTTTCTTTTTTTCCCCTTGCTTTTCATTTTTATATAGGCACTCGTTTCGACTTCTAACAAAGCTTCAACCAAATTATAAATGGTTGGGTTAGCACTTCCAAACATAGCATTTAATTTCGAATGGTAAGCCTTACAACCATTTGTTATTCGCGTTATTGTTGGAGAAAATTGAGCCCAGATTTCAGGTGGAAAAATTGAACCACTCTTAATATAAGTTTTTGAAATATAATCACAAAACTTTTGAACTCTACTGTCCAGGGCTGGATTTACATAAGGGCCGTCGGGTCCGCGGCCCGGGCCCCCACATTTTATAACAAAATTCACACAATTCTGCATCGGCTCCTACTTCGATGACCTTTTTCTTTAGAAGCCAGCTAGGAATAACACTTCTTGAGTCCGCTAAAGGGCCCCCACATTTTAACCGGCCCGGGGCCCCCACAACCCTAAACGCGGCCCTGCTACTGTCTAATGGTTGGACAGCTTAAAGGTCTTCATTAAAACTTTCAACTACATCAGACGAATTTAATGATTTTTCGTCTTTATATTCGTTACTTAATACGAGCTCTTGAATTTTTTTCTATCAACTTTGACCTAAATGAAATCTACAACCCCCTATAGAAATAGAATTGGTAAACACTGAACGAATAGCTAAATGAATGCCAATTTCAAAGTCTACGTAAATTATTTCTGGATTAAAGGCAGGAAAAAGGCAGAAAAACACACAACACGTACTATACACAATAAGACACTGCCACTTATCGTGATTTTCTATACGTACGTGCCCATTTCGTACCTATTGATAAAATCCCCCCCCCCTCCGGCTCTTCTGCCCTGAGTTCGTCGCATGGGTGGGGGAAGAGAACTCGGAACGAAACTAAAGTGACCGCGATTTGCAAATGAAGGGTTTTCTGACCATAGACCGGAACTCGAGTATAGCACAGGAAAATCACCACTTTAAGAAGCGACTGTCGTAACCAAGCATGATTCACCTTTACTAGGTCCTAGACTCTAGAGTAGGGGTGTGCCAATTAATTGAGTGTGAGAGAGAACACCTGGGTACCTGAGAGTCCGAGGGGGCAAAAATTAAAAGAAGCTTCACTTCTATTCGACGCATTTTGCAGTAATCATCTCGGAAAGGCCAATATTGTCTGTAACCTTGTATTTCACTTGTGACTATTTCCTTTTCTTTAAATATACGCTACTTTTCATTTATAAACTTTGTGTTTTGGTGAACTTAATTGAATATCCCCAAATATTAAGAATCTAACAATGGGGTCTTGCATCTTTCATGGTAATAGAGTGCTAATCATGCAAATATACAATTTCCTTTTTTTTAATTATGCGTTCGAAGTAAAATTTTCAATCTCATTCAATTCAAGCCTTCTTACTGTGAACTTTACTTCTATGGAAAAAACTCACACTATTGAAGATGCAAGTAGCATTGCCTCTCGACAGGCACTTTATGAACTGTCTGATTATTGATGAAATTAATCAAAATTTCAGTTTGAATACGTGTATGAACTTACTAAAACTCTTTTTACATTCTCATCCTAATGAGAAGGTTTTGGTTTTATGTAAAATTTGACTTGGTCGGTTTTCATCAAATCTCCACGTTTTGAGACCCCCTGAGTCAGAAAAAACGATTTTGACGAAGGTGTCTGCCTGTCTGTCTGTCTGCAGTATCGTGTAGGCACGATAACTTTCGAAAGATTGAACAGACTGGATTGTGCTTTGGCACACTTTTTTAAGGCCCATAAAGAAAGAACGAGTTCGTTAACCAGCTATTTCGGATGAGAATACAAAAAGTGAGCACATTTTGCAAATTTTTGAGACCACTTTTTTTAAAGATTTGAAAATTTTTTTTATTTTAAATTTTTAAAATTTAAATGACAATGACATTTTATGACATTGTCACAATGTCATGTGACATGACATGACACATGACATGACATGACATGACACATGACATGACATGACACATGACATGACATGACACATGACATGACACATGACATGACATGACACATGACATGACATGACACATGACATAAAAAGACACACAAAATTTTTTTTAAATAAAATTTAAAATTTTATTTTAAAATTTAAAAAAAAAATTTTTTATAAAATTTAATACCTAAAATTTTAATTTTAGGTATTAAAAAAATTTATAATAAATATTTGAAAATTTTTATTTTCAAAAATTTCAAAAATTTTTGAAATTAATTTTAATTAACAACTAAGGCGTTGTTTTCAAGCAACGCCTTAGTTTCAAACGTTTGTAACTTTTGTCCTATTGCCTTAATAAAATTTAATATTGAAGTTTTACTTCAATTTTTTCTTAATAATTTTTTTATATAAAAAAAAAAATTTTATTTTGTTCCTCAAAAAGAGGAACAAAATATCCTAATGACTTTTTCAGAAAAAAAATTACCGGAGTTATAGCATTTTCAAAATTCCAAAAAACAAACGAAAATGAACATTTTTAACCAAAAAAAAAACGCACGATATGAAAAAAAGTCAAAACGAGAAAAACGTTGCTTTTTGAACACCCTACAATATTTTCATAACAACTTTTTGAATTTTTTGAAAAATCAAAAAATCAAATTTTGATCGCACAAAAAAATAATGAAAAATCAAAAATTACATTTTGGTGTCAAACTATGCAAGATACGACAAAAGATGAATCAACCAAAATTGTGCAGCTAGAAAAGATCTACAAATTTGTGATTATTCACTTTTTGATATGACGATTATTTACTACGATTATTTTTATAACCTGAGAAAACATAGAAGAACACAACAGAGAGGTTCTGTGAAAATTGCAACTTTTTTCGCTTTTTCCTTTATTGTGGAGAGCCCTGAAAGTACGAAAGAACAGAGAGGTCCAATTGAGGCACCTAGAGCAAGAGTCGAAAAATTATCATTGGTCAGGAAAAATACGATCGAAAAGCAGTTGGAGCAAGAAAAAGACAAGTTTCGTTCCGCTGTAAAGACGAACAGAATGAAGTTGGAGGAAAACAGCGACAACGGAGTCGCTCTTTTCCTCCAACTTTATTGCGTTCGTCTCTACCGCGGAGCAAAACTTGTCTGCTTCTTGCTCCAACTATTTCGATTTCTATCTATTCACGAAGGATTCTCATTCAGTTCTTAACCCTTCGCAGGATATTTTGGGAGTGTTCAAATATCTATACAGAATCGATGAGTTGTAGTAAGTTTATGTATCGATTTGATAAGTTCTAAGTCTTATAAATTCATGTTTCAATTAATGCAAATGTTTCTCTAACCTTGCTTTTGAAGTATTTATTAGTGATACAATTTCAGAAACTTCACAGGATTTTTCAAAAGTTGGGAAAACGTCTACGATACTTTTCCGTCAGTCTATAATTTTTTTTCACAAATGATTTGATAATTATTCAGAAAAATTCGTGTTTCAGCGAGGTTTTAAGACTTCTTATCATAATATACCTAGACAGAGGAATTTTTTGTTACTGTAAAAATTTCGATAGGAAAATAAAAAAATAAAAATTTTCAAGATAAATTGTTTTCCCCCACAGCGTTATAGGCTTCAATAGAAAAAACTAAATTTTTTATTGTAAAAATTTCCATGGCAAAATTTTTAAGAAAAAAATTTCATGAAAATTTTTTTTTTCCTGTGCGCGTTATAGGTTTCAATAAAAACAACTAAATTTGTTATTGTAAAAGTTTCGATCGGAAAATTAAGAAAAAAAAAATGTCGAGAAATTTTCTTTTCCCCACAGTTTTATTTATAGGCTTCAATCAAAACGACTAAATTTGTTATTGTAAAAAATTCGATAGCAAAATTGAAAAAAAAAACAAATTTCGAGAAAATTTTTCTTCTCCAGAGCGTTATAGGCTTCAATAAAAACAACTAAATTTGTTACCATAGATTTAAAGGAGGTTTTTTGGGTTTTAATCGTGTGCAAAGCTACGAATCTGACCTGTGGGGCCTGGTTGAACTTGATTGGCCAATCAAGTCCTTTTTTAAAAACCCGGGAGGACGGAAAGCCAAATCGGATAGGTATTATATCCATTGTCCCTATTGATGTTATTTGGGTGTTTAAAGATTTCGATTGCTTCTCTGTGTTTTTTTAGAAAAATATTGTACGTTTTTGCGTAGACGGTTGTTTTGTCAAATAAAATGCTATGTCCTGTTTCCAGATGATGTTCAGCTAGTGCTGATTGCGTAAAATGTTTTACATTCTCTGTTACTTTACACGTTGGCTCACCGCTCTCACAGTTTCTCCAATCTAGACTTTGCCACAAGAACAAGGGATTTTATATGTTCCCGTATCACTGAGAGGTGCCTTTTCATCTTTAGGGTTGTTTAGAGGTTGTCCTATTTTCGCAGGTGGTTTAAATATGCTTTGGATGTTGTGTTGGCTGAGAATTCTTCCTATTTGTTCTGTGATACATTGTATGTAGGGTAGGATGGTAGTCGTTTTTCTCTCCCTTTCTTGAGTAGGTTGTGTTGACTTGTTTTTTTAGCGTATTTTCTTATTGCTTTATCAATTTGTTTGTTTGTGAAAATCGGTTTGTATTAGGATTTGTTTAACATTTTGTAATTTCTTTTGTAAATTATCTTTATGTGGGTGGGTTTTCTGTGAACTCCATGTCCTAATGTGTTATCAGATCTTTTGTAAACCAGCACGTCAAAGAAAGGCAATTTTCCGTTTTGTTCAATTTCCATGGTGAACTGGATATTAGGGTGTGATTGATGAAATCGAACAACTTATGTAGTTCATCTATTCCATGTCACCAGATGAAAAATGTGTCGTCAACGTAACGGCACCAAAATTCCGGTTCAAGCTGAATTGGTTAAAGATTTTAGTTTATAGATTTTCCATAAAGATTTTGGCTATTACAGGTGAGATTGGAGATCCCACTGCTGCTCCTGAGGTTTGTTCGTAGAATTGGTTGTTGACAGAGAATTATGTGTTATTGGGTCAGTATTCTATCAAAGGTGTGAGATTGAAGGGGAAGTCTGCAAAGAATTCAAGAATATCGATTGTATCGGAGATTGGTACTTTCGTAAAGAGAGATACTACTTCGAAACTCACTAGGACGTCTTGGGGTTGCATGTGAATCTGTTGTATCTTTCTGATAAAGTCAAAAGAGTTTTGGACGTGTGTGATAGAGTTTCCTGTAAAAGAATTCAGTTCTTTGGCGAGAAAGCGTGCTAGGTTGTAAGTTGGTGAGTTTATTGCGCTGACGATCGGTCTGAGTGGAATGTTGTTTTTGTGGATTTTTGGAATTCCTTAAAGATTTGGAGAGATGGGATTAGTAGGTATTAATTTAGATATTGTTACGTTGTCAAGTTTTGAATCTTTTAGAAGGGTTTCTGTTTTCTGACTATTGTTTTTGTGGCGTCGTTTTTAAGTTTTTTTATATGTATCGTCAGTTAGAAGGTCCATGATTTTGTTGTTATAATCTTCTTTATTCATTATTACTGTTGTGTTGTCTTTGTCTGCGGGTAATATCATGATGTCTTTATTCTGATTGAGTTAATAATCCAATCTCTTTCAATAACCATTTCTACAAACAAACCTCAGGAGCAGCAATGTGAACTTCAATCTCACCTGTAATAGCCAACATCTTTATGGAAAATCTAGAAACTAAAATCTTTAACCAATTCAAGCTTGAACTGGAATTCTGTTGCCGTTACGCCGACGACACTACTTACGATGAACTACATAAGTTCTACGATTTCATCCAACAATTACACCCTAATATCCAGTTCACTGTGGAAATAGAACGAAACGGAAAATTAGCTTTCCTCGACGTATTGGTTTACAAAAGATATGATAAGACATTAGGACACGAAGTTTACAGAAAACCCACACATACAAACAGATACCTACATGCCTCCTCCCACCACCACCCATCACAAAAGCAATCGGTCATCAACTCCCTTGTATACAGAGCTGTCTCCATAACAGATAAAGATAACTTACAAAAGGAATTACAAAATGTTAAACAAATCCTCATACAAAACGATTACACAAACAAACAAATTGATAAAGCAATAGGAAAATAAACTAAAAAAACAAGTCAACACAACCTACTAAAGAAAGAGCGCGATGAGCAGTCAGCAATAGCTGAGCATCATGTCGAAACACGACATAGCATTTTATTTGACAAAACAACCGTCATCGCAAAAACGTACAATATTTTTTCAAGAAAACACAGAGTAGCAATCGAAATCCTAAAACACCCTAATAACATCAATAGGGACAAAGGATATAATACCTATCCGATTTGTCTTTCCGTCCTCCCGGGTTTTTTTAAAAAGACTTGACTGGCCAATCAAGTTCGACCAGTCCCCACCATGGGGCGCTCTGGCCAATCACAGGCATCGTAGAGAATATATATGAGAACAATATAACCTGAAACATCAGTTTGAGGTCAGCCCTGAAGAAGTGAACTGCAGTGTTCACGAAACGTTGGCAAGATTCGTAGTTTTGCAGATATTTGAAACCCGAAAAACTTTCTTTAAATGTATTATAACAAATTTAGTTGTTTTTATTGAAGCCTATAACACTGTGGGGGAAACAATTTTCTCGAAAATTTTGTATTAATTCTGCTCTCGAAATTTTTGCAATAACAAATTTAGTCGTTTTTATTGAAGCCTATAACAACGTGGGAAAAAAAATTTTCTCGAAATTTTTTTTTTTAATTTGCCTATCGAAATTTTCACAGTAACAAATACAGTTATTTTTATTGAAGCCTGTAACGTGGTGGGGGAAAAAAAATTTCGAAAATTTTGTTTTTAAAATTTTGCTATCGAAATTTTTACAATAAAAAATTTAGTTATTTTTATTGAGGAAAAGAGCGACAACGAAGTCGCTCTTTTCCTCGAACTTTATTATGTTTGTCTCCACCTCGGAGCAAAACTTTTCTTTTTCTTGCTCCAACTATTTCGATAATATTATATTATTATATAATATTATATATAATATTCCTATCTATTCAGGAAGGGTTCTCATTCAGTTCTTAATAATTCGCAGGATAGTTTGGGAGTCTTTAAATACCTGTGCAGAATCGATGAGTTGTTGTTAGTTTTTGTATCGGATTGATAAGTTCTAGCTCTTATAAATTCATGTTTCAATTAATGCAAATGTTTCTCTAACCTTGCTTTTAAAGTGTTTATTAGTGATAAAGTTTCAGAAATTTCACAGGATTTTTTAAAAGTTGAGAAAACGTCTATGACACTTTGCCATCAGTCTATAAATTTTTTTCACAAAGGATTTGATAATTATTCAGAAAAATTCGTGTTTCAGCGAGGTTTTAAGATTTCTTATCATAATATACTTAGGCGAAAGAATTTTTTGTTACTGTAAAAATTTCGATACGAAAATGTTTGAAAAAAAAATTTCGAGAAAATCTCCGCCCCCCCCCCCCCCGACAGCGTTATAGGCTTCAATAAAAACCACTAAATTTGTTATTGTAAAAATTTCGATAGGAAAATTTTGAGAAAAAAATTTTCGATAAAATATTTTTTTCCCCACAGCGTTAAGGCTTCAATAAAAAAAAACTAAATTTGTTATTGTAAAAATTTTGATAGCAAAATTTTGAAAAAAAAAATTCTCGAGAACATTTTTTTCCCCCACAGCGTTATAGGTTTCAATAAAAACAACTAAATTTGTTATTGTAAAAGTTTCGATAGGAAAATTTTGAAAAACAAATTTTGGAGAAAACTTTTTTCTCCACCGTGTTATAGGCTCCAATAGAAACAACTAAATTTGTTATTGTAAAAAATTCAATACCAAAATTTTGAAAAAAAATTCGCGAGAACATTCTCTTCCCCACAGCAAACAGCTACAATTGTGACTGTAAATGTTTCGATGGCAAAATTAAAGAAAAAAATTTCGAGAAATGTTTTTTCCCCGCAGCGTTATAGGCTTCAATAAAAACAACTAATTTTGTTATTGTAAAAATTTCGATAGCAAAATTTTGAAAAAAAATTTTCTTTCAACATTTTTTTTTTCACCGCGTTATAGGCTTCAATAAAAACAACTACATTTATTACTGTAAAAAAGTTCGATAGGAAAATTTTGGAAAAAAAAATTCAAAGAAAATTTGAAGCCTATAACGCCTATAAACTATATAAAAATGTTCCCGAGAATTCTTTTTTTTTCAAAATTTTGTTATCGAAATTTTTACAATCACAAATCTAATTGTTTCTATTGAAGCCTCTAACGCGGTGGAGAAAAAAAAAATTTCTCGAAAATTTTTTTTTTTAAATTTTGCCATCGAAATTTTTACAATAACAAATTTAGTTGTTTTCATTGAAACCTATAACGCTCTCAGGAAAAAAAATTCTCTCGAAATTTTTTTTTCAAAATTTTGCTATTGAAATGATTACAATAACAAAGTATATTATGATAAGAAATCTTATAAACTCGCTGAAACACGAATTTTTCTGAATAATTATCAAATAATTTGTGAAAAAAAATTATAGACTGACGGAAAAGTGTCGTAGACGTTTTCCCAACTTTTAAAAAATCCTGTGAAGTTTCTGAAATTGTATCACTAATAAACACTTCAAAAGCAAGGTTAGAGAAACATTTGCATTAATTGAAACATGAATTTATAAGACTTAGAACTTATTAAACCGATACATAAACTTACTACAACTCATCGATTCTGTACAGATATTTGAACACTCCCAAAATATCCTGCGAAGGGTTAAGAACTGAATGAGAATCCTTCGTGAATAGATAGAAATCGAAATAGTTGGAGCAAGAAACAGACAAGTTTTGCTCCGCGGAAAAGACGAACGCAATTAAGTTGGACGAAAAAAGCGACTCCGTTGTCACTGTTTTCCTCCAACTTCAATCTGTTCGTCTTTACAGCGGAACGAAACTTGTCTTTTTCTTGCTCCAACTGCTTTTCGATCGTACTTTTCCTGCCCAATGATAATTTTTCGACTCTTGCTCTAGGTGCCTCAATTGGTTAGACGCTTTCACACATGCCTTCAGTTGTACGACGTGAAGTTGGAGCGTCTTCAATTTGCTTGTTTGTGTTCTTCATATGGATAGCAGTGCTCCCAACGCGGGCACCTTGCACTACTGCGCATGCGATGCATAAGGCGCTTCATTGGCTGCCGTTCGCGCGCTTATTTGAAATGTTAAAAAATACAATTTTTTTATATTTATTATTAATCATCAAAAATAATTTTTTCAACATGTTCAAGTGGTACGTGGATGGGTTTTAATATATTCTGAGCATAAGGTTGTAAAAAATAAAAAAAAGATTACATTAAATAGCATGATATTTTTTATTTTCGGAATATTCATTTTATTTTTTAACCTAATGCTCAGAATATATTAAAAAACCATCCACGTACCACTTGAACATGTTAAAATATAATTATTTCTAATAATTAATGATAAATTTAAAAAATGGTATTTTTAACATTTCAAACAAGCGCGCGAACGGCAGCCAATGAAGCGCCTTATGCATCGCATGCGCAGTAATGCAAGGTGCCCGCGTTGGGAGCACTGATGGATAGCTGTTTTGATGAATTTACTCTGATAATACCTCCATTTTAAAGTTTCAAAATATCACATTCCTGTCGATCTTTAAAAATGTAAAATTTTTAGTAAATTCAACTTTTGATTGGTAACTTGTCGCGTTTTATTTTAGATTAATTGCTCCAAATTAATTAGATTTAGATTTTTGAAAAAAAGTGATTAGTTTTTTAATTTAGTCGTCTTCAAAATAGTTTGAAAAAATTAGAGAACACTCGTACAAAAGTTTCTTGGATTCAAACAAATCAAACACAAGTTTCTAAAATCCTTTTTGTGTATAAAAAAGTAACAGTGAGAGAGACTTAAGTTTATTTGAATGATATCTATGATAATAATTGTAGCTGTAACGAATATATTGATAATTCCATGAAAATGATCAATTTCAATGACATAATACTTGAAACCACTTTTTTTATTCTTGGATTCAGAGTTTCGTTTCAGTTACAATAAAATATTTTCAGAACGCAATCATAAAAATAGCGTGTTTTCATGCCTCCATAGACAAACGCAAAAGTACGCTTTTAGAGCGGCGTCTGGCGGTGCGTTGGATGAGTTACAAAATAGGGTTCAGTAAGCACAGCGTGACGTAGAGTTCAAACAAGAGCCTTGTTTGAGCGTGCTCCGTGTATTTTCGTAACGCTAGAGAGAGACCGTGGATGACAAAGACAGAAAGAGAATTCATAGCGGATTGGTGAGTCGATGTTTCTAGCGAAGAGTATAGCGTGTTCCTATCGCCTCGCACATTATACTTTGTTGTCTCATTCACGTGTAACGGGTCAGAAGAATCACTTTAAATACTTTTTATTGTGCCTGAACTATATCGCAGGACTTCTTTATTGTAAAAGATCTTTGTCGATCAGGGGTACCAAACGGACTGACTACCCTGCACAAGGGAAGCAGTGGCAACGGGCCCCTGCTTCTGGGACTCGAAGAGTGGGGAGGATAGAAGATCCATTGACATTCCTGTTACAATCCCCTTCTTAGATTAGGTTTAGGCTCTAAACGTTTTTGCTAGATTTTATTTTAACATTAGTAGTCTTAATTCTACGATCTACATCTTTTATCTCTGCAGCAGGTGCAGTAGGAGCGACAGTGTAATGCACTGTTGGTGTTGCGGTGACCTGGGTTTTTACGCAAAATATACAAATCTTTTTAGGAATACATTCACGAAGTCGGGCGAAGATTCCACATTTGTAACACATAAAAACTATGATTGCAGCAATTGCTGTATATCCTAAGTACTGCAGCCAACTGTTGGCCTGTTCTGTCCAAGTTCGCGTTCTTCTGTCTCTAGTGACCTTATCTATTGCATTTTCGATGTCGTCGACTGATTGTTTTAGATTATTTAAATTCAGAGGCCTAATTACTTGTGTCAACGGTATCAGCTTGTCTTTTATAGAATCTAATTGTTTGTCAGTATACGGTAATGAAATATTTTTCCTATAGCTTATTTCTCTTGTTATTGTGTCGGTAGAGCTTAATTTTAATACAATATTCAATCCGTTCAATATACATTTGTCCTTACTCACAATCTTCGTAGGGCCCTGGATTTTAATTTTATCATGACCTGATTCACACAATGCATCAACCTCTAGTGGTTCGTGGGGTATTAAAATGTATCCATTCATAAGTGGTATAAAAGCGATATTCATAATTTTAAAGGGGGAATATTTGCACTCATCCTTGATTGTCTTTACATTCATCCGTAATATGCTATTCTCGCAGCTATTAGTTTCTGACATTAAATATGTGGGTTGCGTTCGTTTACAAATTTTCATCTGACCATAATTTTTACATAGTTCTAATATTGTTCTATCGGTAGGTACGTATGTAGTGTGCCCCTGTCCCATCAATAAGTATTCGTAGTCAGGAATTATGGCAAGGAAAACTGAACCAATTTGTTTGGGAATAGGAATTAAGTGTTTAATTTCATAGATTTCGGTTTCTGGGATAGGAATGTGGATGGAATAAACAAATCTATTCTTTGTGATAGCCACGTTGACTGTCGAGACGTCGACGATATGCTGGAAGTTTGTCTGTTTTAAAGGGATGGTGTATTTGACGTTGAACTTTTCTTCGAATTCTGTCATCTCCGTTATCAGGATTGCTGGTGTTAGGAGCTGAGGATGGAGTATTCCGTTTTTTCCGTCATTTATCGCATTTATCAGTAAGTTGATGTCTTCACCCAATTCATCAACTATCATCATGCAAATCGTCATTTGGTTTGAGATGGCTATATTTTTAGTATTTCTGTTTGTTCCGTTAACTATTTGAATGATGCGATTATTATTTTCTCGACTGTGTATTTCAAGTGTCTTAAAATCGGTAGAGGCTGAATTCAACAATACTTTTATTATCTTAGTTTGATTAGAAATACTTTGTGACATGACTTTGTTGTCATTGAACAGTCTATCTAGCTCTTCGTTGATATATTTCATATCGTTTTCACTCAGAGTACCAAAAAGTGTTTTCGATACATCGCCTATGAAGTTAAAAAACCCTCTTTTAGCTCGCGTTTTGCCTAGAAGTTGGTTTAAAAGATTTCTCTGATTGTTTAAACGCTGTATTCTTGATTTTATTAAATTCAGCTCAAACTGTTCTAAACAGTCATCACATTGATGTGACACGGATGCGAAAATGTGTTGCAATGATTCATATCGCTCGTCTATTTCGTTGGTCTCTACTCCTAGTATCATATTCCAGGTGTCATGATAGAGTTGAGCCTGCCCTAATTCTTCCGAGTAAATAGTTACCCCGGTTAGGTCAGTTGTGATGACCTCAGCCGATATGATCTTCAATATCCATAATAAGATTAGGGCCATCATCTGAAACATCATTGGTAATAGGGCATCAGTTGATTTGAATGTATTCTAGTTCGTTTGTCGTTAAACAGGATTGTGTAATTATTGTTCTCCTGTCTCTCTGTAATTACTGCTGGGCCTTTCCAGGAGGGAGAAAGTTTGTTCTCTGGATGGTTATTAATAAACTTGACCAGGTCCCCAGGCTCGAAAATACCTTGTGGTATAGAGATTTTTGAATCTTGTAACTTTTTGTATTTGATTTTTTGTATCTCTATTTTTTCTTTTGCCTTTTGGAGATAGTGTTCATGCTTTCTTTTCCATAGATTAAGTAATTCCTCGTACCTGACATTTGGCGTGGTGCTTAACATCGAGGGCAAATTTGCATCTCTCCCAAAGGTCAGTTGAAAGGGTGAGTATCCGGTGCCTTCATGTTTCATAGTATTGTATGCCATACAAATTATTTTTAAATTTTGATCCCATTCAGTGCTATGATCTTCGATGCTGGTTTTCAGTAAATTTTTAATAGTCGAATGGGCTCTTTCGAGTGCTCCATTGCTTTGTGGATGATAAACTGTGGTTTTTATGTGCTTAATCCTGAATAGATTTTCAAAATTCTGTACCAATTCAGATACAAAGTTTTGTCCCTGATCTGTTAAGATATTCTTTGGTGCTCCGAATAGATATATGTAGTGGTCGAATAACCCTTCTATAATGCTTTCAGATGCCGCATTCTTAAGAGGTATCAAGATTAAGTACTTTGTGAGCATATCTTGGATGCTGAGAATATACTCGTTTCCTGAAAGTGTCAAGGGTAAAGGTCCGAAAATGTCCATGGCTATTTTATCGTTGGGGTTGACAGGCGTGTCTGGAATAATTGCTGGACATTGTCTTTTAATTCTAACCGTTTTTTGTAGTTGACAAACGGGACATCGTTTGATGTAGTGGATGATTTCTTGTTCCATATTTTTCCATTCTCCAAGAGTTCTAGCTCTTTCAATGGTTTTGTTCTCCCCAAAATGTTGTGCCGTAATAGATCCATGTGATTCCTTTATAATTTCCCATTTTTCTTCTTGAGTGAGCTCTGCTCGTGGTGTGTAGTAGGTGTGAAATTGCTGGTCTTCATGCTTTTGGCTCAAGAAGTTGAGATAGTCCCGGATCTTCACCTTTTCTAAAGGGGTAATTGTTGGGTCTATGAAGTGGTAACGTGTAATTGTCAGTTTAGAGGCCATGGCCTCTCGGTTAATTCTATCCAATACCTCCAGCCATTTAGCCTCGTTAAATTGAGGTAGTTTATATTGAGATGTATCCTGGATTCCTTTCCTTTCTTTGGATATAGTGCGCCAGAGATTACCTCCGGCGTTAGGTTTAACATTTTCTCTGCTAGGCATTCTGTTTGTGATGTATTTTTTGTATTCTCTTAACAAATTTTCTCTCCCATCCGTTAATCCTTCCTCATCTGAGATAAGTTGATCTGCATCCATGCGACGACGAGGAAACTCTCTGGACGTACCGGCCGTTTCTTGTCCTGTTAATTCCTCTTCTCTTTCCACATCCAGCTCAACTTCTTCTGCTGTATTTTGTAGAGAATCTTCTTCTTGTTGAACTGGAAATAGTCTAGATAGACAATCTGCAGCTTTATTTTCCTTTCCTTTTACGTGTTCGACAGTGTAAAGATATTCTTCCAAACGTAATCTCCACCGTAACAATCGTGAAGAGGGATCTTTCACGTTGTGTAACCATATTAACGCCTGATGGTCCGTTTGGATTGTAAACTCTCTCCCAAGAAGGTACTGTCTTAACCTTTTGCATGCCCAAACTATCGCTAACAATTCCTTTTCCGTTGTATTATAATTGATCTCGGCTTTGTTTAACGTCCTTGATATGTAACAACAGGGATGACCGTTTTGGGATAATACTGCGCCTAGTCCGTGATTAGATGCGTCTGTCGTTAAAGTGAATTTCTCCTTGTAGTTTGGAAATCTCAAAACCGGTGCTGAGCATAATAGTTCTTTTATTTTGTCAAAAGATTCTTGACAATTCGTTGACCAGTCAAAAGGTGTCTCCTTTTGTGTTAGATTTGTAAGAGGCTTACAAATTTGAGAGAAATTTTTTACAAATTTTCTATAGTACCCTGCGAGTCCTAAAAAGCTCTGAACTTGGGTGACATTCTGTGGTGGTTTAAAATCTCGTACTGCCTGTATTTTTGCGGGGTTAGGTTTTACGCCGTCCTCAGTTAACAAATGTCCTAAATATTCGAGTTCTGGGCGTAAATACTCGCACTTGTCAGGCTGAAGTTTTAATCCCGTTTCTCTGAGTCTGTCAAATAGGCTTACTAGGTTCTCGTTGTGTTCTTTTAAAGTTGAGCCGAATACGACAATGTCGTCTAGGTAAACAAAACATTTGTTTCCTACCAATCCTCTCAGGGCATTGTCCATCATCCTTTGGAAAGTAGCGGGAGCATTTTTGAGTCCAAAGGGCATTCTGTTAAATTCAAAATGACCTTCACATGTCGAGAAAGCCGTGTATTTCTTTGATGTTTCACTCATTGGGATTTGGTGAAACCCAGAGCTGAGGTCAAAGGCAGAAAAGAATTTTGCATCTCCTAATTGATCTAAAATGTCATCGATGATGGGTAACGGATATGCATCTTGTTCCGTGTCCTCGTTTATCTTTCGAAAATCGATTACTATGCGCCATTTCTTCCTGCCAGACGCGTCTTCCTTTTTTGGCACCACCCAAATCGGCGAATTAAAGGGTGAATTTGAATCTCGTATGACGCCTTTTTCTTTCAAGTCATGCATTTGTGTTTTTATTTCTTCTTTGTGACATTGGGGAGGACGATAAGATTTAACATTTACTATCTTGCCGGTTTTCAAAATAATTTCATGTTCTACTAAATCGGTACACGGAAAAGGGTCTCCTTCAAGGTTAAAAATGTCACTGTATCCTGCTACCATTTTCCATAAATAAGGACGTTCTTTTTCTTCTATGTGGTCCAATCTCGTTTTGTTCAATAGATCTTGTATCCGTTTTGCCTGATTTCCTTCCGAACTAGTGACACTGACTCTACTTGTTTCTTTAATTTGATCTATTTTATCATACTCCAAACTGCTTGGTATTTTTAAGGGGCTTTTTCCATAATTATATAAGGGTACAACTAATTCTTGGTTCTCTATTTTGTACACGCCGTCGGGGATTGAGTCGTGATTTTCTATATAGACATCTTGATCCTTTTCTACAACTTTGATCCGAGTTATCTGTGCTGTGTTTCCCGAAACAAATGTTCCGTCCTCATAAAGGGGTAATTTTTTGTTATCAAGATAAAGGAAATCTTTAGTTATATGATATTTATCAAATGCATTAAAGAATTGTCGGCCGATGATACCTTCTTCTGGCAAGGGAAAATCATTATCAATTATGTGAAATAAATGCAACTTCCCTAAGTATGGTATTCTTACTGCTTGATAAGAATAATTAATATCTCTCCCCATGGCGAAACGTTTTCTCATCTCAAATGGTGTTCTTTCTATGGGTACTTCAGAATGTTTAATGAGATTAATAGAGGCTCCTGAATCTACTAGTAATCTATAGGTGCGTCCATCAGAATGCTTTCCATGTATGGATTGCAATCGTCCGCTGATTGCAGAAACTCTGCAGATTCTTCGTAGCGTTCGATTTCGTCCTGTTCCTGTGGTGTCACTTCGTAACATTCTAATGGGTCTTGTAGATCTTCCATCTCCTGTATATTTCTGATCTCTGGCGGTCTTCTCTGAGATGTTCCATTGCGAAAACCCTGTTGCTTTGATTTCGCATAGCATTGTTTCTCCAAATGGCCCGGTTTCTTACAGAAGTTACAAGTCATTTGCATCCTTTGTTGTAAAGGTAGTCCGTGGTTCGGACTATCGGAGGGTTGATTTCGCATTTGTGGCTGTTGATTTCGGGCCGCAGGTACCGTTACGTTCCTCATGGGTAGTCTAAGAACACTTGGTTGTACTGGTCGAGCTGTTATTGAAACTTTCGTACGCGTACGTTCTCTACACCACACTTCTGCTTCCAGGGCTTCCTGTAAAGCTTGGTTCAAACTTTTTGGTTTTAAGGGTCGCACTTGATGGCTAATGTCATCGCGTAAGTTCATAACGTACCTCTTCGTGGCAGATTTTTCCTCCATTTGAAGAGCTAATTTCCGCTCTATTCCGGACGAATATTCTGATTGAATTGTATAAATCAATTCATTATACGCGCTTCTAAATTTTTGATTATAAAACTGTACTGAATCGTGATTTTGCCTGATTGTTTCAAGTTTACTACGGCACGTTTCCAGAGTGGTTGTAGTAGCTAAATTTGTTTTCAAAGCGCTGTAAAGATCATCGTAGCTACTTATAGGGTAGTGCCGGATTGCTCTCTTAGCACTTCCAATTATTTTCTCCGTTAAAATGTAGTCCAGTAGTAACCTAGGTTGGGAACATCTTAGCCTCGCGCGTTTCACGGTCTTAATGAAATCGTGTACGCCAACATCATCTTGGCCGTTTAAAACCTCAACCGTGCGGATGATTTCTTTGGCCTGGGAAAGCGGTTCAACGTTTTCCATTCGGTGCATCGCTGGTAGCAATGGGTTGTTTCTCGGAAAAGTGCGATGAGCGGGTGCTGGCAGCCGGTTATTTGGGACCTGAACACATTGCTGGTCAATGACCTGCGCGGAGAAACTTTGGGGCTGTTCACCTATTGTGCTAGGTCTCACAGATTCACGTGCGGGTGCCGGCTGTTGGCTAGTACACTGAATGACGGGATTTGGGGGCTGAAGTCGAACACGCGGCTCTGGGTAAGTGTTAGCCCACTGGGGGACGGAATGCATTGGCCGAACACTTTGAAACTGGTCACTGCACTGTGTGAAAGAATTTGGGGAAACGCCGGGCGAGATGGGTCTCTCCGGGGGGGCGGAATGTATGGGCCGAACACTTTGAAACTGATCACTACAATTCGGGGGAACGCCGGGCGAGATGAGTCTCTCTGGACCACCTGCTGTTTGGTCGCGATCGTCCGTTTCCTCGTCTGGCGACGATTCCTTTTCGGACGACTCGGAGTGCTGTGGCGACAATGCTTCCTTTTCAGACGACTTGGAATGCTGTGGATGGTCGTTCGATTCATCCTCCGTGACCAAGGCATTGCTAAACGGCGCGAGACTTCTAATTTCGCCCGCTCGCTTCAGGTTTTCTTCGTTCAAAGTCGTGAGGCTAGTTTCAAATCTGTCCTGTTTCTCAACGATTATTTGAAGTTGGTTCAGGATCAGTGTTAGAACATCCTGGTCTTGTTTCGACGAATTCTCCGTAGTCATAGTGGGGGCGGTCGTACACGGCTCAGAGATGGAGCTATCAGAATCTGTGGAAGTGTCTGTATGTGTGGGATAGTGTGTACTTAAATTTTCCCTATAGGCGTGGAAAGCCAGCTTTAAACCTGATTGCGAGTGTCGGGTGTAAGTGTCGCGAACGCGTAACAATATGATATTTTATATTGATTTTAAGCACTGCACTCGCGTGATTTCATTACATCTCATTACAAAAATATAATCTGAGCACAAATTTTCTAGCTTATTTTCTAAATAATTTATTTTTCAAAAATCAATTCTGCGCTTACGGGGTCGTGCTATGCCAACAGTATACCGACGCCTAAGCAAAAATTTTCTATCTTATTTTCTAAAAACTCGCTTACTTTCTCTTTGTTGAAACTCTGCTTCCTGGTTGTCGGGCTGCACCGTAGTAACAGTCCGGAGTCTTGGATTTATCCCTCGATATTAACCTCCGTAGAGATTTCGTTGCCACTACTGCAAATTCTGCTTCCTGGTTGTCGGGCTGCACCGTAGTAACAGTCCGGAGTTCCTCGATTTTAACCACCGTAGTGATTTCCGCTTTCCAGATTGTCTTCCAAAGATAGGGTCGTTTGATCTCTAAATTGCTCCGTAGAGACAAGATCGTGTACTCCTATCCTGGCAGGATCGCCAATTTTGTAACGGGTCAGAAGAATCACTTTAAATACTTTTTATTGTGCCTGAACTATATCGCAGGACTTCTTTATTGTAAAAGATCTTTGTCGATCAGGGGTACCAAACGGACTGACTACCCTGCACAAGGGAAGCAGTGGCAACGGGCCCCTGCTTCTGGGACTCGAAGAGTGGGGAGGATAGAAGATCCATTGACATTCCTGTTACACACGCTCGTTAGAACAAAAATGCAGTAGAGCTCATGCGTACCTTACCCACTCAAAGCGTGATTTCGCATTTTTCCATGGAGACAATGAAATCACGCCTTTTATGATTTTGTTCTGAAAAGTATCGTTCGTGATTCCTGTACACACTAGTCACGAAATGTACTATTATTATATGTATTATTTTTAGGTACAACATTATTAAGCAAATTATTCTGCATTGGAAAATCGTTTGTTTTATAATCTATGCAGTCTGCACTGTGTGAATGCTATCGTGATATTGACTATGTGCGTAACACATAGAATGTGTTACGCACATAGTCAAAAGATTCGAAGGAATTTTGTATTTATTTCAATAATTTGAAGAAATTTCAAAGGATTGGAAATATTATAGGGTGTTTTGGAAGAATCTACCCTTACGAAAATAAACTATTCGAAAACTATTGGAAAACTATTCATTCACTATTGGTCTCACTATTACAGCACTTTTCACTCACTATTACAGTACTTTTCACTCACTATTGGGTCACTATTCAGTAACTATTGGCGCCTAATAGTGAGCGAATAGTGATTTGCCCTGAAAACGTGTTAAAAAAAGGAGCGGGCTGACCACGAACACCTTTTCTACTTCGAGAAAATGGTTTCAAAGTTCGTGATGAGCACCGCTTTTTCAAGACGTGTAGTGTCTCTAGGAACCAGTAGATGGCTGTAGACATGACAAATGCAGGTAAGTACTGATTACCAGAATCTCTTTTCACCTCCTCACCCCCCCCCCCCCCTGTTTCCGCTGCCATTGAACTCATAGTCAAGGATGTCTTCTCATGAAGCGAAATTTAGACATTCAATACATCATTTCTGAACAATTGCACAGCGATTATTTATTAAAACACATCTTTTAATTTACGCAAAAAATTGCAAATTGCATTACAGTGCAACAATTATTCATCAGCGACGGAATCCACAGTCTTATTGAGCTGCCTGCTGGGTCTGACTAGATGACAATTATGTAATTTGCCCAGTAGAGGCTGCTTTAGCTGCGTCCGTGTGCGCTTACCAACATTACCGAAAGTCAAGCACACATCAATTGTAAAATGAGATAATTATTTTGCAATTGATTCGTACTGATGAGTTGGTAAGCGCACACGGACGCAGCTAAAGCAGCCTTTGAATTTTTACAAATTATTGAAATAAATACAAAATTCCTTCGAATCTTTCAAAATTCCCTAAAGTCTTTCAAGTTCTTTGAAATCTTTAAAATCACTTGAAACTTCTTAAAGCTTTCGAAAATGACTCACACTCTTTTGATTGGCTGGGATCAAACCGGAACCAGAAGTGCTGAGAAAGAAGATAACATGGAATATAAACGTATAAAAAATGTACGAAATCTATGAAAATAGAAATGTATAGAGAAAATATGTAATAATTAAGGCCCTATTAAGGCCCCTAGCTCCCTAACATACTCATTCTACTCAACATAAATGAGATTTATATATATTTTTCGCATCCTAGCCCAATGCGAAAAAATATCTGAATCTAATTTTTATTCAGTATAATAAACAGACAGAATTTTTATATTAGTCATGTGGCAAACCGCCTTAAAAAAGGTTTATGAAAATTCAAAATTCCAACACATTCTTATATAATCCAACAATTAAACCAAAAGTTTTAAGAAGAAGGTACAGTTATTGCGTGGAGGTAAATAAACAATTATTTTTCATCATTCTTTATTCTATATTATTTTTATTAATTAATAATTATTATTTAATTTTAATTTTAATTTAATTTAATTTAATAATTTAATTTTAATTTATAATTATTATTTATTCTTCAATAAATATAATAATAATCGTATTATTATAAAATAATTATATAGGAATAATTAATATTATTCTTTATTCTATATTCATTATTCTTCAATACTAATAGATTGTTCAGAATAAAATTGTAAATAATACCTGTAGAGTATACCCTAGTAGCCAGATAACTGCAGACTGGCGCAAGCTGGGCGCCAGAAAAAGAAGAAACTGTTTGCAGCCTGGCGCTCGGCTGGTTCCGCTTTGGCGTGCTGTTCTGGCACCAGAGTCTGGTATAGCAGATCCTGGTCCAGACTGGTCATGATATACACCAGACAAAATTAAAATAACGTAAAGTGGTACTATATAGGTTTCTGGAATAATTTTACACTATATTTCAGCCCTTTCTGGGAGAATATACTGCGGAGACGTCACAACGTTTCAAGAGACACACTGAAATAATAAAGACATAACCTGTTGTCGTAGAAGCTTGCATGCTTGCATGTTTGGTCATACTTGTGAATCGTTAAAATTTCCGATTGTTAGATTTTCAATTTAATTATTTATATTCTACATTAATTACTAGTGTTTAAACTAAATACCAGAGTCTGGTTCCTTTATTCGCCAGATTCTGTTTTTCGTCTGGTCTAATCATTTCTCCCGCCAGTCTGGTCGACTAACACTGTTAGTTTCCAAAGCTATAATTATTATAAACTAATGTCTTATTGAAGTGGATTGAGAATCATAATTTTTATTAATTTGAGAAAGTATTTATCTGCTTTGACATCTAACCCAGCTAATTTTCCTAACCTATATATCCATCTAGCTTTCAATGGGCACATTGTACGTGGGTGCTTATCATCAAACTTCTGGCGCTTTTGTGACGACTTCTGATTCCGCACATTCTTTCTTCTTTCTAAACACGACTTATCGGGTCATCTAATCCAGTTTACTCTCTTAAGGGCCCTGGAAATCGAGTGTAGATCGTAGAAAATGGATTCAGGCCGAACGGCGAAGCCATTTTGTCTGATTTTTTGTATAAATAATCGAAAGGGTATAAAGACTCCCGGTACAGGTTGCTTTTTTCGAGAAAAAAAAAAAATTTTTTATGTAACAATAAAAAGAAGAAAAATTACTTTTTGTGGTAGTGTTCTACTATTAAGCGAAGCAGGGGGCAGGTAAAGCAGTTATCTTGCTCGGAATGTAACAGTTCACGATTAATTTGGCGCGAAAATTGAACTGTTTTTAA
>CAKNYM010049440.1:0-54684 GCA_932195095.1 Andricus curvator
CAAAAGTGTCGTCTGCTATGCTCAGCTTTTTCGCATTTTTATAACTTTGAGAATAACTGGAACATTTAGAACCGAAAAACTTTTTGTACAAGTTTAGCATAGGGAATGTCCTAACAACTAAACCACTTTTTTCTATAAAAAAAACTTTCCTGTTGGAGATATTTGGGTCTGACCGCGTTTTACCAACTTTTACCGTCATGACCGGACATTACCGGTCAGGTCAGGTATTACCACAGTCAGGCCGAGCAGTGCCCATCACGACTCGGGGCTACCCGAAAACTAGGCATTCCTGTATTCGAGCGGACCACGTGAACGCGTAGCAAACGGTTAGGCCAGGAGATGTGAACCGATGTGAGAAATCGTGTTCGAGTTCACCACTGACGGCCGCCTACTCTTGCTCACAGATGGGGGTTCACTGCCAGGCAGCATCAAACAGCTACAGGCGAGCTGATGCGTGAGGAGGAGAAGAGTTTCTGCGTTGTGAACGCTCATTGCACAATAAATATTTCACCAGGTGGCGCAGTGTCACAAGCTATACAGTTCACTATATAATATCAACTAATATCATTCTTGGGCTTTATTTGAACTTCAGTTTTCAATTTGTATATAACATATGATCTGAAACAGTACTAATTATCTGTCTTGTTTGAATTATAAATTATTAGTGCTCACATATGTAAAAATTTGATGCTTGAAGAAATACGCAACAAAAAATATTTAAAAAATGCAAATACTAAATATTGACCTTGAAATGAAAACTTAGAAGCTTCTCTCAGCGTTTCAAGAGTTTTTAAACATACTTTTGTTCACTTTCTAATTGTAAACAGATGAATTTTGAAGAACATGCAGGCACAATATTCTAATGGAATTTTGAACTCAATAAAAATTTACAAACTTATATGGGTTTCAACATCTTCAAAAATAAGTTCTCAATAAAAAACGTAATTTCCCATAACATGCAGATATTGATTTTCAACTTAAATGATGAATCTTAAAAAAAAAACTTTTCAACAAAAGTTAAACACCAATAAGAATAATTTTCTGACAAAAACACGAATTATTATAAAAATACATAAATGTCGAACCAAATTGTTGAATTTTCAACTAAAAAAAAGAGCTTTCTATCGAAAATGGAATATTGCAATTTTCAGTATAATAAATTACTTTGAAAAATGAATTTTCGACCGGTCTAATTCAACAAAATAGACTAATTTATAACAGAATAGTTGAATCTTCAACCAAACGGAAGAGTTTTTAAAATAAAAGATTAATATTCTACCGAAACAAAGTTTCAACCAAAAAGTTAAGTTTTCAACCAAGTAGTAGAATGTTATACAAAATTCTTGAATTTGTAAGCCAAGTAGGCGAATGTTCTACAAAACAGTCGCATTTTCAACCCGACAATGTACATTTTCGACAAAAGTGTACATTACAAAGAAATAGTTCAATTTGCACTAAAATGATGAATGTTGTAACCGAAACATTGATTTTCAACGAACAACAATCGTTATCTACCAAATAGTACAATTTTTCAGTAGTATATACTAAAATTTTTAACCAAATCGTTAAACTTTTTACCAAAATAGATGTATTTGCAACCAAAAATATTAATTTTCAACAAAGAAATTCATTTTCATACTAATAGTTGAATTTAAAACTAAAACAATGGCTTTTCAACCAAAAATAAAATAGGTACATTTGGAATTCAAGAATTGATCTACACCAGAAGAAAAATAATTTTCAACACAATAGTTAAAATTTTTGACCAAAGAGAGGGATCTTCAACTATTAACATTACAGAGGGTCCAGAGACAGTGTGGCAACCTAGCCGAATGCCGCCATTTTGCGAACGGATGCCACCACTTTACGTTCAGATTTTGTATAGTGTAGTATATCTATATATACCAAAATATCTATAAGAAAACTGAGCCAATCAGAAAGAATGACACTAGTTTGCCACACACTGTCTCTGGACCCTCTGTAATTAACATCAATTGTTACTTAGGAACTTGTAACTTTGAACGAAGTAGTTGTATTTTCAATCAAGAAGATTTATTTACCAGAAAATAAAGTTTGCATAAGTTTTCAGGATAAATTAGTTGAATTTTCAAAGAAACACGATCAACTGTTACCTAAAAATGGAAAAGCTTAGTTGTCCGAAAACAAATTAATGTCCAAAAAAATTAAAGATTTTTGAACAAAATAGTTGAATCATTAATTAATGAAATTAATTTTAAACCAAATAATTCAACTTTTTCCTTGAACATTCGACTATTTGGTTTTTGGTTCAACTTCAATTGTTTTCGTCGCAAATTTTACCATTTCTTTGAACATTCATCTTTGTAGGTTGAAAACTTAACTGTTTAACATAAACATTTCACTATTTTCATTCAATTCCAATAACCTTGCTGAAAATGGAACTATTTTCTTAAAGAGTCATCTTTCTAATTGAAAATTCATCTTTCTTGGTTGAAAATTGTTTTTCGTTCGAAATTTGTCCAGTAGTGATATTTCAATCGGGGTCTGCTTGTTTGGTTGAGAATTCTATTATTATATTTATGGTGAAAAATCATCTATTTTGGTGGAAAATTCTACTGTTTGGTTGAAAATTAAACAATTTTTTTGAAGATGTCTTCTTTTAGGTTGAATTTGACTATTTTACATTCAAAATCAAAATATTGTTTGTCTGACATGTCACTTATACTATAGTTTTCGCTGACAATTCATCTTTTAGATTAAAAATACATACATAAACTTTTTTCAACTTTTTTTCAACTTTTCGTCAACCTTTTTTGATTTGAAATAAAAAATTTGTGGTCTTTCTGGGTTGGAATAACAACTATACTATTTTTCATTGACAATACATTTTTTTGCTTGCAAATTGAACAACTTTGTTAGCTTTGTTTTCTTACATTACTGAGAAATCTTTCTTGGTTGGTAATTTAAATTCGGTTAAAAAATCGTCTTTTTTGTTGTCAAATTCACATCTTTTTGTCAAAATTCAATATTTTTTGTTAAAAATGAAACTGTTTCCTTGAAAATCAATCTGTTTTGTTTAAGAATTCACCTTCTGTTTTTGCAACTTCATCTTTTTTGGTAAAAAATCAATCTTGGTAATATTACTATTAGTAATCTATTCCGTTAAAAATTGAACTACTTTGGTGAATATTCTTAGTTTTTGGATGAAGTTTACTGTTCTGGATTTACAATTGCAACTTTTTTCTTTGTTGGAAATATTTCCAGTATTAGAGTTCTCGTTCAGAATTCATTTTTTTGGTTGAACATTAAACAACGTGGTTGAAAGTTGAACTACTTTGTTGAAAAATATTTTTTTAATGAAATATTAGCTTCTATGGTTGGAAATTAAATTTTTTATTTACGTTTACTTGAATTTAAATTTCATTTTTTCAACTGACAATAAACTATTTGGTTTGAAATTTCATGTATAAAACTTGAATTTTTGTGGTGGAATTTAATTGGGTTTAATGTAATATTAAATCTTCTTCGGTTTAACTATCAAGTATGATAAGTTTGGATGAGAATTCATCTTTCAAGGTTGAAAATTCAACCACTTGGCTCAATGCCACTTAATGCCACTTTGGTTCAAAGTTTAACTACTTATGATTTTCCTACAAATAATTTCCTATAATTTTTTCGTCATGACAGGAATTATAGGAACAAAACAGTCGCGAAGAAATTATGAGAAATTCATTATGGGAACATCGTTATATCATAGTAATACTAATTATTATTATTTTGGAATGATACTTTTTCGCAAGGTATGAAATTCAAAGCGTAGCTACATAACGGGCATGAATTTGCGGTAGAACCCAATACCGCTGGATTGTACAGAATATCCATTAAAAAGATCACGGGGACTTATTAGCGTGGACCAACTGTTTCCTAGCTTCCAGGCTAGGAGAAACTGAAGGGTCTACCGCTCTACTGTTCAACGCAAGTGAATTTATGTGGTGAACAGGGACTACATCAGGCCTGCCCAGATAGGGGAAGACTGCTTATTCGTCACATGTTCGAGTTCCACCACCACTTCCCTCTTCTCAGGCCTAGAGGCTTGGGGGTGGTCGCTGTCGTTTAGTTGAATGAGTAGAGGTCGGTGGTGGTGTTAAATTCCCATCTGGCAAATGAGCAGTTTTCCCCTATCTGGGCAGGCCTGGACTACATGGTCAGGCTGTCCCGTGAGCTCGCTCCTCTCATAATCGAACAGGGGCTGTGTCAGTATTCACGGCTAAGCAAGGCAAGCGAGCAAGGCGAAGAAGGCGGGGAACTATTCGTGAAATCGTTTGCGATCTAATGGTCCGGTAACCAGAAACAGTTTGGTCCGCGATACGGGACTGTACTTCAATTACGTAACAGCTCAGGGGGAGGCATATTTCCTAACAATGTATTGTGGTAGGGGGAGGGGGGTGCTCAATATACGCCCCTGACTGAGAGCCTGGATTTTATGTTACCGTCAGTCCTCAAGTGGACATTACATCCAGGTTTGACTGTATTTGAAATATGATAACTAAAATGAGGTTTTCATTTTAATTCAAAAACAGTCCAATTCATCCTAAAACTCTGAATATTCAAAATGATGAATTGTCCAGATGAATTTTCCAAAAAGTAGTTGGATTATTAAACAACGCAGATTGAGTTTCAACCCAACAGTTTCATTTTGGAAAAAATATGGAATCTGTACCAAAAGATGTCAATTAGAAAACTAAAAAGACAATTTTGCACCAAAATTCAACTTTTCAACCAACAATGATTTCTCTGTAATTTAAGAAAAACAATTGAACAAAATCGTCTAATTTGCAAGCCAAGAAGTATTGTGAAAAAATAGAATAGTTGACATTACAACGTAAAAAGAATAATTGTTAACGACAACCAAAACAAATTTGCAGGAAATTGTATCCTTCAACTAAAGAGAGTGAATGTTGGACAGAAAGAAGGACTTTTTAACGAAGTATATTTCAGACAAACGTTATTTTTATTTTAAATAAGAAATAGTCCAATGAAATTCAAAAGGAGAAATGTTCCCAAAAATGGTTGGATTTTCAACCATATAGAATAATTTCTCAGCGAAATAGATGAATATTCAACCAAGAATATATTAGTAGAATTCTCAACGAAATTAGAAGACTAAGAACCTTGAAGGCAAAAGACAAATTTTCTGTAAAAACCAAAGAGGTAAATTCTCTTAAAAAAAAAATTCTCATAAGTAATAACACCGTTACCCGACTTGGTTGGAGGACGCTGTGCTCGCGAATCGAGCCGGATCGTGATAGAGAAAAATCGATTCGGAATTTGTTCAGAGGAAAGGTGCAAACGTGGAAGTGAGTTAAATCGGCGGCTGGATAACCGATTTATCGTGGAGAGTGTTATTCGGCGTTGGGATAAAGATTTAATAGCAGTGGAAGTGAAAAACAGCAAGTGGAACGTGAAGAGGTTATGGGTGAAAGTGCAGTGATTAGTGCTGGAAAAAGCCACGAGAGGCAGCAGGTCATGGAGAACGTGGACACTAGTGCAGTGCAGCGCAAGTTCGAAGAAGCTGATCTGACAGATGATAAACAAACTGAAGCTGAATCGCCGAAGATAGTGCAAATCGAAGAGAAAAAAACAGGGGGAGACCCAAAAATATTGATAAAAAAAATAGCGGATGCCAAAAGCGCGACAAAGATGGAGAAGTATGTGGTGAAAAGTGGGGGAGATATTTTTGGCATGGGGCTGAAAGATGAGGCTTTCAGAAGAAGCAGCAAAATAAACAGATCTCCAGTCGGAAGGGAAAACAACATTAGAATTCAGAAGAAAGAAGATAAGGAAAATGAGGATTTGCAGAAAACAGGGAACGATGCAGAACGAGGCAGCACCCTAGAACAAGTGTGCTCGGAAGATAAGAACAGGAATGAGGAAAACAACGAATACAAAATCGCGCGAAACGACGGAAGCGGAAAAACGCCCGAAGAAGAAGAGACAGAAGAAAAAGCGGAAGAAGAACCAAAAGACGGGATAAGAAGAAAAATGAGAGTCAAGAAACCAGAAAGGAAGGAGGAAAAGATAAGACAAAACAGGAAGCAGCGAACCAAGAACAAATGCATCAAATAAGGGGGGACCTCGAACTGAGAAACATAGGAGTGGATGAGAAACTCAAGAAAGGAATTGGCTTGTGGAAAGGAAACCAACGGAGAGGTCCTGGAACAGATAAAAGAAGTAAGGAAGATCATGGAAATATCAAGTTCGAAGTTAGAGGAGGAAAATCAAAAACTCAAGATAGAAATTGGATTACTAAGACAAAGGATCAGGAATGACGCTAGAAAGTGGGAAATGGAAAAAGCGGAGTTAGAGAAAAGAGTATCAGCATGGAAAGAACGAGAAATAGCAAAACTTGAAAGGGCTTTTGCTCCTGTGTCAGCGAAGGACGATAAGAAAGGTCACCGAAATTCTCACTTAGAAAGCACAGCGGGAAACCAAGGAGGTGAAGCATCCAGAAATTCGGGAGAAAGAAGAAGAAAACCTGGAAAAAAAACCGGAAAAGCAAAAGGAGCAGGATTATCGACGCGAAATGGCGAGGAGGAGATGGAGGAAAAAAAACTTAATTATCAGGGGAGCAAACTTCCCAGGAGAGCAACCAGAAAAAGAAGTGAAGATATTCCTAGAAGATAAACTTGGGATTGAAAGCAACGCAATCGAAGTAATACAGCTGCTGAAAGCAAGAAGAGAAAAAACAAATGTGAGAGTGGAGCTGAAATCGTGGGATGCGAAATTCAGAGTTCTCGGAAGAAAACTTGAGTTGAAAGGTACTCCCATCTTAGTGGACGATGATTTAACCAAGCGAGAAAGAGAAGTAAAGCAGTGGCTGGGAATGCAGGTAAGAGAAAAAAGAGATAGAGGGCAGGATGCTAAAGCAGGCTACCTAAAACTCATGGTTGATGGTGTAGTTAATTACTAGGATGAAAGAGAGGGAGGACTCAGCGAAACGGTTTTTCGGCAAAGGAGATGGTAGATTCGAATCGCGACATAAAGGTAGTAATTTGGAACATCGCGGGTTTCAAACATCAAAGAGATGTATGGGAGTTTTTTTACAGGCTTTGACATCATAATATTACAAGAAACATGGATAGAAGAAAAGCATGAAAAAGATGCAGTTGCGAACCTGGAACCAAGCTACAAATGGCACGGAAAAGCAGCGACCAGAGAAGCGAAGAAAGGACGAGCCCAAGGAGGACAACTTGTAGGCATAAGAAACTACTTACTACGAGGGATAAAGGTATCAGAATGGGAATATGGATTAATTCTTGAAAAGACAGGAAGCAAGGAGAAAGGAAAGATTATAACAATCTACAACAACTCCCACGTTGTTGGTTAAAAATTAGCAATCTCGTGGAATCAGAAATCAAAGAGGATGATTGGATGCTGATGGCAGGGGACTGGAACGCAAGGATAGGATAGGATCAAGGGGAAACAGACATAGAAGCAGAAGAAGAGCAGATAGGAAGATCGGAGGACAAAATCCTGAATGCAGAAGGAAAAAAATGCTAGAGATCTGCGAGGAGTTCGGATTGGTGGTTATGAATGAAAGAACCGCAGGGGATGAAAAAGGGAACTTGACTTATGTCGGAGCGGGAGGAAGATCAGTTCTAGACTACGTACTCGCCCTTGAAAGTGGAAGAAGGAACCCAGTAGAAGACCTCAAAGTGTTGGACAGAGTGGAATCTGACCACATGCCAGTGATGTTCATAGTACGCGACTCGGAATGGGAAGATCCGGACCAAGAGAGAAGATGGGAAGATCAGGTCCAGGAAGGAGAAGAGGACTGGAAATTACTATAGAAAGAAGAAAAAAGAGAAGAATTCCAGAATAAGCTACAGGAGAACTGGAAGGAATGGAAGGAAAAGAACCAAGAAGAAGACCCTGTGAAAAGAATGGAAGAGATGGCAAAAATTATTCAGAAAACAGCAAAGAAAATAGAAATGATAAAATCAAATAGAAAACCAGCAGGAAGGAAACATCACGACAAGGAATACGCAAGAATGAAAAAGGAGGCAAGAAGGAAGTGCAGAAAATTCATATACGCGAAGAAAGAAGAGAAGGAAAATAAAGGACGAGTATACGTTACGGCTAGGACAGCACTCGGAAACTATCTCAAAAAAAGTCCAAAGGAATGGAAGGAAAAAAACTGGAAAAGGGTAGAGAAAAGCAAAACGATGAGTGATTTCTGGCAAGCAATAGGAGCCTACCGACCTAGAAGGAAAAGGAGAGGAAGAAGAATAAGCAAAGAAAGCTGGGTAAACCACTTCAAAAAAATACTGAATGCAGAAGAGGATTCGACGGAGACAGGAGAAGGAAATCATGAGCAAAGAGAAAGAGAGCAAGGAAATTGGGAAGAAGAGGAGGTAGGAGAGGACGATTTCTTGAACCGGGACTTTGGAGTAGAAGAAGTGAGACAGGCGCTGAATAAGATGAAGACCGAAAAAGCGGCAGGGGAGGATGGACTAACCGCAGAATTCTACAAGAATCTACCAGCAGAAGCAATGGTAGATTTATCAAATATTCTTAATGGACTGTGGAAGAAGGGGAAGCTGGGGACCAACTGGAACATTCCGTGGAACTACCCAATCTATAAAGCAGGGGACAAAGAAAAAACAGCGAACTACAGGGGAGTTGCACTCCTAGATGTAGAATATAAGCTGTCAGCTACGATATTAGCCGAGAGATTGAGGACGTGGATAGAAAAGGAGGGGAAAATAGGAGAAAGCCAAGCGGTATTTAGGAAGAAGAGGGGAACACGAGACCATGTTTTTGTCTTCAATTCACTGATAGGAAATCGATTGAAGAGAGAGAGAGAGAGAGAGAGAGAGAGGAAGATTAATGGCGGTCTTTGTGGATTTCAAGACAGCTTTCGATTCAATTGGTAGAGATATCATGATAGAAAAGTTAGAACACATAGGAGTGACTGGAAGTATGTTACGAATGATCAAGGAAATATATAGGGATACTCAAAACGCGGTCATTACTGAACAGGGAATCTCGGAGAGCTTCAAGACAAAAACGGGAGTAAGACAAGGATGCCCACTGAGCCCAATACTCTTCAACATCTTTCTGGAGGACCTGGACGAGGCACTGACCAAGAGAAAGGAAGGAGGAACGGTGATTGGGAAAACGAAAATCTTCGCAATGAAATTCGCCGATGATATGATACTGTTGGCAGAGGAGGCGGAAGGTCTGAGACAAATGCTAAAAACATGGGAAAAATACGTGAAGAAGAACAAACTGGAAGTCAACGTCTCAAAAACAAAAATAATGATCTTCAGAAAAGGAGGGAAGCTCAAAAAAGAGGAATTTTGGAACTTCAGTGGCAAAGAACTCGAAATTGTCGGAACTTACAAGTACCTGGGTTTCTGGTTCTCTACGACAGGCACGTACAGTAGGCACGTGAGAAATATGGCAGGAAAAGCTCAAAAAGCTTCAAACGCTGGGTTCGGAGTGATGAAGAGGAGTAAAATACAAGGGTTGATGAGAAGAGCATACCTGTTTGACACTTTGGTTAAATCGGGATCCATGTACGGCGTGGAAGTGTGGGGCTGGCATAAAACGGACGAATGAGAGAAACTTCAAGGAAGGTATATGAAGATGATAATGGGGCTGGACAGAACGACACCTGCTTACATATGGAGGTTGAAATCTGGGAGGACCAAAGTGGAAGTAGAAGCAAGAAGGAGGACAGGAAGCTATTTGCTGGAGATAATCGATATGGGAGACGAAAGGTGGCCGAAGGCATGTCTGCTAGAAGAAATAAGGGGATTAGAAAATAACAATCCCTCAAACTGGGGAAAAGAGATGAGGCTGGCACTTGAAGAGATGGAGTTGGAAATTGGGCAATGGTTGAGAAAGGTAAAAGAAGAGAATGATGGAGAGCTTCAAGAGCAACTTCTAAAGGGCGTGAAACGGCGAAAGGAGCAAATTATGCTGGAAGACTGGAATAAGGCTACGGAATCTAGATAATGTAAAAGATATCACCGCTGGAAACAAGGACCTGGAGCAGAGAAATACTGGGAGAAGAAGGAGGTACCCGAAAAAGACAGAGAGCAATGGGCTAGGATGCGATGTGGGAACGTCGGGAAAACAGGAAATAAAGGCTACAAAAACATTAAGTGTAGGCTTTGCGATGAGAAAGATGAAACTCTGGAGCACATAATATCCTGTGAAAAACTCGACGAATTCTTGGAAGACAGCGTGAGGGAATGGAGAAAAATATGGATGGAAGGAGATAATGGAGAAGAAAAGCTGAAGGAGGCATTCAAAGGAAATGTTTCGACGGAAATGTGTGACCTCACTAGGGCGTTTGAAATGGAGGCGGCCAGAAGGATTGCAGCGGGAGGAACAACAGTGAGAGAGGGGAAGGAGGAAGAAGTGGAATAAAGTGAATAGGAGACAATTAAAAAGTGTGCAGAAGAAGTCGATGGACCAGAATGTTAGAATAAGAGAACTATGAATATTTGAATTTAGAATTAAGATAAGTTACCCGCGCAGTTTAATGTTGAATTCACGAAATTCCTTCGTGGTTGAATTTAAAAAGACTAGTCTTCAAGTAAAATAGTTGAATTCTTGAAAAAAATAAAGATTACTTTTGAACCAAACACTTGCATTTCGATCTAAGAAATTTATACTTCTACAGACGAGTTTTCAAATGAAAAAGCCAAATTAAGACAAAAGTATTTTTTAATTTTCATCCCAAGAATATGTTTGTTGGACTTGTCAACATGAAAATATGAGTTTTCAACAATCACCAAGTTTTGGACGAAGCAGTTGATTTTCCAACAAAACAGTTGAATTTTGCACCAAAAGGGACGAATGTTTAAAAAAATTGTCTAATTTCGAACCCAACAGTTGAGTTTTCATCTATGAAAGATGTAATATCTTAGCAGAAGGGATGATACTACAGATGAAATTCCAATTAAAAAAAAAGACAAATTTTTGAAAAAAAAAAGTTCAATTTACAACCGAAAAAGAGTTCAGTTTAATTTCCACCACCAAAATATTAAGTTAAAAAAGAAAGTCCAAAAGAAATTGTCGAATGTTCAACAAAACAGTTAAATTTCAAACCAAAAAGGACGATTCTCTAAAAAAGCTGTTTAATTTTCCACGAAACAGTCGCATTGTTCTCCAAGAAAGATGAAATTTCTACGAACGTAGATGGATTTTCAAACGAAAAATACCATTTTTCATGGAACTAGTTCAATTTTTCCCCAAAAATTTTCTCAGCTGACTTTTCTATAGGAAAATATGATTTGACAACAAGTACATTTTCCACGAGCTACTTGAATTTTCCACCAAACAGTTGAATTTGAAACGACAAAGAATGACTTTTTCAACAATTTTTACCCAAACACGTACATTTTTATAAAAGAAGAATGCAATTTCTCCAAAAGTAGATGAATTTTTAAACTGAAAATACGACTTTTAAACATAAAAATATGCATTTCAAACCGAAAATAAATTTTCTACGAAATAGTTGAATTTTTCACGCAACAGTTGATTTTTCGACCAAAAAGGACGACTTTGTAAGAAATTTTTTTCCTAATTTTTAACCGAGCAGTTGCATTTACATATATTCCAGAAAGATAAAATTTCTACAAAAATAAATGACTTTTTGTAGCAAAAAATCAGGTTTTTCCATAGGAAGAAGCAACTGAAAAAAAAGAAATATTAATCGAATCACAAAGCAAATAAAGAACTAAGTAGAATATTGTATCAGGGTTACCTCAAAACTCCATTTTAACTTCATATTCAAAGACCGGACTTGTAACCTTTTCAACTCAAAATGTTTTATAAACGGAATATAACAAATTCAAAGTAAGAAAAAGAATTTGCAAATTTAGTTTGCTTGCCATTTATTTAAAGTTATCTCTCAAGGTATTACATGTCGGTATAATTACTGCGATTTATTTGTTTCAATTTCGAATTTTAAAGAATTCTCCCACCCCACCCTACCGTAATAAATCGTTAGGAAATATGCTCCCCCCCCCCCTGATCCGTTGCGTAATTTAAGTAAAGTCCCGCACCGCGGACAAAACTGTTCTTGGCTCCCGGATTAGGACATCGAAAACGATTTCACGAATCGTTCCTCGCCTTCTTCGCCTTGCTCGCTTGCCTTGCTCAGCCGCGAATATTGACGCAACCCCTGTTCGAATATGAGAGGAGCGAGCTCACGGGACAGCTTGAACATGTAGTCCAGGCCTGCTCAGATAGGGGTAAACTACTCATTTGCCAGATGGGAATTTAACACCACCACCGACCTCTATTCATTCAACTTCACGAGAGCGACCACCCCCCCAAGCCTCTGGACCAGAGAAGAGGGAAGTGGTGGTGGAACTCAAACATCTGGCGAATGAGCAGTCTTCCCCTATCTGGGCAGGCCTGATGTAGACCCCGTGATCTTTTTAATGGAAATTCTGTACAATCCAACGGTATTGGGTTCTACCGCGAATTCATGCCCGTTATGTAGCAACGCTTTGAAATTCATACATTTCAAGTCGAAATGTATTACATTTTCAACAAAATAGTTGAATTTTCAATCAAAAAAAGATTTTTTGCCAAGAGAGAAGAATTTTCAAACTTAGAGTGGAATGTTCAAGCCGATAACTGGAATATTTGAAAAAACTTTTGACTTGAAAATTGGGAAAGATGAATTTCCCACCAAGAAGTTAAGTTTTAACCAAAACATATGATTTTTAAACCAAATGTTTAACTTTTCAAGCAAATGGATGAATTTTCAACAGAAACAGATTAATGTTTAGCCGAACAGTTCCATTTTCAATTAAAAGTTGAAATTTCTACCAAAGCAGATACATCCCAAAAAACGAATTTTCAACAACATAAATTACTCGTAAAACATACATATGATTTTTTAAGATAGTTGTTAACATTTTAACCAAGTTTTTAAAGCTTCAACAATAAAAGATGAATTCTCAACAAAAATTATCGTACTTGATATTTAAACTGACAAAGATTTAGTATTACAACAAACCCAGTTCAATTGAACCAAGAAAGAAAAATTTTCAACAATATACATGAATTTTATATTCCCAAGATCTATGCGCATTTACTCCGTGAGGGGCTGGTGAGGAGCTGAAAAGCTGCTCATTCGCGGCGGAGATTCCAATAGCTTCCAGTTTTGCTGAGTGTTCTCTCGGTATCCCGTGAAAACGCCTTTCCTTCAATATCAGACGTCGCGCCTTGCGGCGTTTAGACTTGAGAGAGTTGGGCGTAACGCAATGCAAAGCGTGAACGTTCAACACATGTCCATTTTATTGCCTTACTCATTCCGGAACGGGACCCACCAAAAAAATGTCTCAAGTCCCCTGAATGAGATTTATGGCATCACGTAAACTCATTCAACTCCTAGGCGGTTACTGATTTTTATCACTTTACGTCGGCAACGAATCAAGAGAGGATGTTCTACATCACCGAATTATCAATAGAACCAAAGCTGCCAAGGGGGTACAGGTGGAGACTCCAGGGGGCGGTCAGAGTGAAGAAGAAAGGAAGGGCCAGTGGGGGAATTATAACGGGGGTTAGAGATGGATTAGAGGAAAAAGTTCATGGAGAGGAAGAGGAGGAGGGAGTGCAACTGAGGGAAGTAAGGATAGGAGGGGTAACGTGTAAGTTTGTGACAGTGTACAATAAGGATGGGATGGAAAGAATTAAAGAAAGGGTGGAACACTTGCTAGGCGAAAGAGAGGATGGTATGGTGGTACTGGGTGGGGACTTTAATGCGAGGATGGGGAGGGAGACTTTACAGGGGAGGGGACAGCTTCGAAAGCAAATCGAAGGACAAAATAATAGATAAGGAGGGGGAGATTCTAAGGGACTGGATGGAGGATAGAGGCTGGGCCGTGGCGAATGGTGTGGCAACTGGGGACGAAGAGGGAGAATACACATAGGTAAGTAAGGTGGGGGTATCGGTGATAGACTATGTGGTCATGAATATGCAAGGATGGGAGGAGACGGACAAATTCGCAGTAGAGGGGAGGGTGGAATCAGATCATCAGCCATTAAGACTGTGGGTAAGAGGGGAGGGTGGCGGAAGGCAAGTTAGGGAAGAAGTCTCGATAGGGGAGAGGGTGACCTGGACGAGGGAGGCGATAGAGAAGTATCAGGAGCAGTTAGGAAAGGTACGCTTTGAAGGAGAGTCGGTGGAAGAGATATGGGAGGATCTGAAAGAGAAGGTGTGTGCAAAAGAAGGTATTTAGAAAGAAGAAGAAAGGAATGGTGAAGCCGTGGTGGGATAGGGAATGTAAAAAGATGAAAAGGAAGGTGAAGAGGAAGTATAAGAAGTGGAAAGAGGGTACTGCGAAAAGGGAGGAGTACGTAGAAATGAGGAACGGGTTTAGATTGATGTGTAAGAAGAAAGAACGGGAAGAAAAGAAAGAGCTGGAGGAGGAGTTAGAAAATGTTAAGATAGAGGGCGACGTCTGGAAGATAATAAATAGATTTAGGAAGCGTAGAGTAGGGATAAGCGAGAAGATAGGGAGTGAGGAGTGGAGGGAGTGTTTTAAAGAATCATTTCAGGGCTTGGATTCAAGGGAAAGAGAAGATGGGAGTAGAAGAACGGGGGAGGCAGAGATGGAGGCGTTGAATGACGAGGAGATAGAGAAACAGATAAGGAAGTTAAGAAGGTCAAAATCCGCAAGGCTGGATGGGGTAGAGAACGAATCATGGCTGTTTAGTACACAAGAGGTTAGGGAGAGGCTGAAGGAGGTAGTGAAGAAAGTATGGAGGGGGGAGGGATTCCCACGAGGGTGGAGAGAAGGGTTAATAGTGCCACTGTGTAAGAAAGGAGATAGAGATAGACAGGCAAATTATAGAGGGATTACGCTAATGAAGACGGCATATAAAGTATACGCGATGGTGGTGGCGGAGAGGCTGCGGAAGGATGTCGAGGGGAAAGGAATATTGCCGGAGACGCAGGCGGGCTTTAGGGCAGGTAGGAGTACTATTGACAATATCTACGTTCTGCAGCACGTGGTGGATAGAGAATTAGCGAAGAAGGGGTCGAGATTGTACGCGTTTTTTGTGGATCTAAAAGGCGCGTTTCCGTCGGTGGATAGGGGGAGGTTGTGGGAGGCGATGGAGGATAGGGGAGTGGAGAGAGGCCTGCTCGAGAGGGTAAGGGAGATATATGAAGAGACCAAAGATAAGGTAAGAGGAGGGCAGGGGATTTCGGAGGGATTCTGGACGGATAGGGGGTTAATACAAGGGTGTCCGCTTAGCCCAACGCTTTTGGCGATTTTAATTGCGGATATGGAAAGTAAGCTGGAGGCCGGAGTGGTAGGAGGAGTCAGGATAGGAGGGGTTAGAATTTGGTCACCAGCGTATGCAGATGACATAGTGTTGTTGGCAAAAAGCGAGGAGGCCTTAAAGGAAATGATGAAGAGGTTGAGAAGATACCTGGATAAGAACAGGTTAGAACTGAATGCGGAAAAGTCCAAGGTTATGGTGTTCAGAAAAGGAGGGGGAAGGGATGAGGGAGGGGAGTGGAAGTGGAAGGGAAAGGCGGTGCAGGAGGTGAAAGAGTTTGTGTACCTGGGCTTCTTGTGTCGGAGGAATGGCGGAGTGGATGGTCACATAAAAGAGAGAGTGAGGAGGGCAAATGTGGTGATGAGGCAGGTGTGGGGGTTGGGAAAGAAGTTATTCGCAGATGATTTTGGAAGGAGAATGAAATTGTTTGACTCACTAGTGATGAGTGTGCTATTATATGGAGTAGAGGTGTGGGGGTGGAAGGAAATCGAAGAGGTAAATAGGAGACAGGAGAGGTATGTAAAGTGGACACTGGGGCTGGCAAGGAACACGCCTAATTATATTGTCAGGAGGGAGACGGGGAGAACGCGTGTAGGGATTCTAGCGGGGAGACGGGCGTGTAAATATGAGGCGAAATTTTTAGAAGAGGGGGGAAGTAGGCTGGTTAGGGATTGTTGGTGGGAGAAGGAGATCAGGAAAGGGGGTGGGAAAAAGGAGGTTGAAAGACAAAGGTATTTTAGAACGAATGGACTGCAGATGGATGAAGTGAGGAGGATGCTTAATAAGGATGTTTAATGGGAACTATGTATGGATTATGCCAAGGGCGAGAGCGCAATATTTGTGTGAGGAAGGAGAGAAAGGAAGTCAGGAGCTTATAGCGAGGATGAGATGTGGGTACATGGAGGGTTTTAATAGGTTCTGGCTCGCTAGGGAAAAGAGGATGTGTGAACTATGTGGGAAGGGGGAGGCAAGAGTGGAACACTGGCTGGAGGAGTGCGTAGAGGTGGAAAGGAGTGGGATAAGCATGGAGGTATTGATGCATGAAAGGGGGGACAAAAGGGCAGTAGCATGGGTGAAGGGAGTCTTGGGTTAGATGGAGAAGAAGAGAAGGAAGGAGGAAGAGGAATGGAGAAGGAAAGTTGTAAATAGAGGAGGAAGTAAATATAAGTAAATGTAAATATTGTAAATAGTAGATAAGTATAAGGTATAAGCCGCGGAGACAGAGTTTGGTAATGCGAGGCAAAGCGAGAAAGTAGGGAGATGCGTGCGAGACGAGGCGAAGCGAGGAAGGCAAGACGATAAGAGCGAGTGGCGTTAGAGATAAGGTGTGGAAGGATGTTAGTTTTAAGGGTTAGTTTTATGAAAATACTGTAAAAAAATGGAAGGGTAAGCAGGTCAATTTTTTAAGGCCAGAAGGCTGAAGAATAAACGTTTATCTATCTATCATTACCGAATTATCGTCGGTCGTTGGTAAGTTTTGAGCGCTTCATAGATTTCGCCATTTTGTTGCACACCGTTCCAACAGCCTTAAGGAAATATGCATTATTGCCATTTAATACAATTCGGTAACGCACCAACGTGAATGCCATACAATGTCTTTCACAAAATAACTGCCATTTAATGCTCTTCGAGTTGAGTACAGTTATAGTGTTCATGGTGACAAAATTTGTTTACACAAAATGAATCTGTATTGTGCTTCTGGGACTTCTTTTTGTGTTTCACATGTCTTTTAATTAATTCCTTATTTTACTCTATAAATAATAGAATTGCATCTTTTTTATATAATTAGAGCCTATTCCTGCTTTGAAGCAAATCTGTATTCGAAGTGAAAAATTGGCTAATTTCAATAGCTTTTATGTAAAGCTTTTTTGTTATCTAACCCGTGCAATACCAAAATTCCCGATTAGCAACAATAAAAGAGTTAATTCACAAACTAATCGAGTCATCTGATCAGTACAGTGCCGATTTAAGACAGGAGTGGGAAAAAGATGCAGCAGAACTTGATCCAGAGATCATAAAATTATTAGAAAAATTCAAATTAAAAAAAAGTTCGAATGAGATTTATTGAAAAAATCAATTTTTCTCATAGAATATTATAGTATAGAAAAATAATATAGCAAAATATTTTTGTTATATTCTATTTATAAAGTCACAATTTTCTATTATTATTTAATAATAATATTGATTGACACTTACTGACGAAGTTACTTATTCAAGTACCACTATCAAGATGCATTGAAATAATCATTACGAAAAACCGCTTATTCAAATGTAAAATTGCTATAGATGACTGCTCATTAAAAATATTGTTAATAACAATAATAATTGCTAGTTGATGCCATAATTTTCTGATGAAATATAACCACTGAGATAGCTGCAGCATGATTTAGCAGAAAAAAAAGAATTTTTTCTTGATGGAAAACGCTGAATTTTTTAATTCGTTTATAATATTGTTATCAATACAAATATTTAACATTTATATTTTTTTGCATCTATGTATTATAGTTTATAATAATTTTTAAATTTGTTTGATGAGAAAAACAATACATCGAAAAAAATTCAATTTGTTTATTAGAATATTTATAATAATGGTAATTGTTAACTAATAGTTATTTTACATTCTAAATACTACTCTCACGAGATATTTAGGCATTTTTACTCAAGATAAAGTTTTTTGTGCGGTTGAGCACCGTATGAATATAATTGTATATATAAATTGTTTATAACAATTGACATAAATCTTAAACTAAATAGTTATGTTCCAAAAGTGTCTGCAATAATCCTGGTAGATAACGACTTCTCTTGAGGTGCTTCAAACTAGTCGGTTTTTGGAATAATACAAAAAAAGGTTACAAGGATGAATTGTTTGATGTAATATTTTTACCACATAATCTAAAGGCTTATACATGTGCATGACTTGAGCGCTTTCTTCGAAAAATAGTCTTGTTGTTGCTTTTTCTGTTAATTGAAAATTAGCTGTGTCTTCTGCGCCTGGAAATGGGGGGAGACTTGACTGTCTGCCGCTGTCGGTTGCTTGCTTCGCGTGGCCTTCCCATTGTTAGAGGATTAGAGCCGGTTGCGAAAAATTAAAAATTATTGAAATATTAGTGAATTTAATTTCAATAGGCTGCATTAGATTAATTAGATAATGACCAGAAGATTAAAAAATATAGTAAAAAATCGGCTAATCCGTTCAATCCCACTTGAGAGTTTCTTGAAAGGGTCATCCATTGCAAATAAAGGAGATGTAATGTAGTATGATGATTGTATTCATGTGTGTATTCATTATTATCAACGGGTGATTTAGTTTGGTCTTCCTCGAAAGACAAAAACAAATGCAAGGAAATCAGAAATATGACCCTCCAAATCAATGTTGTGATCAAAATGTTTGCGTAACAAAAGATACCGTCGTTTGTGGTTCAATTTAACTGTTTTTTATTTCAAAAATTAAAATGTTATTTAGTTGAAATATCAACTATTACATTACTCGTTGAGAATTTATATTTTTTTTTTTTGAAAATTCGTTTCTTTTTTATGTTAAAAATTAATTTGCTCAACTGAAAATGTACGTATTTCAGTTGACGATTCACCATTATAGTAGAAACTCATCTCGTTTGCTGAAACTTTAACAATTTCCTTAAAGAGCTTACTTTTTCTTTTTACATTCTCATTCTAATGAGAAGGTATTGGTTTTATGTAAAATTTGACATAGTCGGTTTTCATCAAATCTCCACGTTTTGAGACCTCCTGAGTCAGAAAAAACGATTTTTACGAAGGTGTCTGTCTGTCTGTAGTCTGTCTGTCTGTCTGTAGCCACGATAACTTTCGAAAAAATGATCAGATTTGATTGAGCTTTGGCACACTTTTTTATGGCCGAAAAATAGAGAATGAGTTCGTTAACCAGCTATTTTGGATGAAAATCCAAAAAGTGAGCACATTTTGAAAATTTTTGAGACCACTTTTTTTGAAGATTTGAAAATTCTATGTACGGTTATTAGTAGTACGCAAAATGACGAACAAAATATTCTTATGACTTTTTGTGATAAAAAAAAAATTACTGGAGTTATAGAATTTTCAAAATTCCAAAAAACAAACGAAAATGAACATTTTAAGCCGAAAAAAGCACGATATGAAAAAAAGTCAAGAGGAGAAAAACGTTGATTCCTGAACACCCTATAATATTTTCATAACAACTTTTTGAATTTTTTGAAACATAAAAAATTCAAATTTTGATCGCACAAAAAATTAATGAAAAATAAAAAAAGCCATTTTGCTGTCAAACTATGCAAGATACCAGAAAAGATCATCTCACCAAAATTGTGCACCTAAAAAAGATCTACAAATTTCTTATCATTCACTTTTTGATATGACGCGTAGTTTTTGTTTCATTCGTAAAAAACAGCATTGAAAATAGAAAAATCAAATTTTCAGACGAATATTACCAGCTACGAAAAAATGACCGAAACAAAATTTGTTTCGATAGGATGCGTGGTTTTTGTTTTATTCGTGAAAATAACATTGACAGTAAAAAAAATCAATTTTTTGAAAAAACAATGCAAGGTACGAAAACATATAAATGAACAAAAATTTTGCATTAAAAAAAGTCTTACAAACCCGTAATCAATTTTTGTGGTAAAAATATATTCAAAATGAAAAAATTAACTTTTTTGATAAGCGACACAAGCTAAAATAAAATGTTAACTAATAAAATTTGTCGCCTGAATTATATCATTACTTTTCATTTAAAATCAAATACAAATTTAGTAATTTGTATATGAAGAACATATATCACGAAACAAAGTGCGCGCTCAGTGTATTTACCAAATCGCACGCCGTAAGTGCACTCAAACTTTTTTGTTTCTATCATACGGTTCAAATGATTTTCAAATAAAATATCGAGCGCGAAGCGCGAGTGTCTGGATGAGAATGTGTTCCTGAAGGTCGATAGAACCTTGAGTAAATAAAGTTCCTTTTCAGTCTAAAATAAAAACAAATTTAACAATCACTTAATATGTAGAGGTTTTGATAATTTTATAATATTTGCAAACAAACTTTTTCTTTTCATCGAAGTCGAACACGAAGTTCAAAAATCTAGAGGAGCCGAGCGTAAAGCGCGAGGTGAGTACATAATCGAGCGCGAAGCGCGAGATCCAACAGTCGCGCGCCCTAGGCGCGCTCAAACTTGCGAGCGAAGCGAGCCGCGCGCAAAGCGCGCGATGAGAATGTGCCCGCAAAGCGGGCAGATTTTTTTTTCTCTAATTAATTTTTTCAACCGAAAATGTAACTATTCCACTTTTAGATTGAAAATTCATCTTTTTAATTTGTTAAAGAAAAGTTTTTTTCGTTGGAGGTTCATTTTATTTGATTGCAACTGTAACTATTTTTTCTCCAAAATTAGTTCTTTTTTAGGTAAAAATTACTTTTTATAACAGAAAATGCAACTTTTTAATTTTTGCTTTAAAACTGATCTTTTTTACTTGAAAATTCTTAATTCTTGGTAGAAAACCGATCTTATTTTCTATTCTCTATTTCTAATATTTTCTTTAAAATTAGTTCTTTTTTTGGTAAAAATTACTTTTTATCATGGAAAATGCAACTTTTCAATTTTGGCTTCAAAATTGATCTTTTTTACTTGAAAATTCGTAATTTTTGGTGGAAAACCGATCTACTTGGTTTCAAATGGCCTCTTCATTTGGCAAGAATGTAACTTCTTGGTTCGTAATTAGCTTCTTTCTTAATAATTCATAATTTGCGTTGAAAATTGAACTCTTTTACAGAACCCAAAATGTTTGCATTTTGAATAATATACTTGTATTTTCAAGACAAAAAGAAACGAACGTTCAAGAAAATAGTTTAATTTTCAGCGAAAAAGATTAATCTTCAACGAAAAAAATAAATGTTTAACAAAATAATTCATATTTAACCCAAGAAGTTGAATTTTAAATTTGAGGGATCAGTATTCAAATAAAAAATGGAATAGTAATATTCACAGTTAAAAAAATTAATTGTACAAAAATAATAATACGTTCCGTTAGAAAACAGTTAAAGTTTGAACCAACGAGATGAATTTTTAACTAAAATGGTGAATGATGGGTTTAAATGCAACCAAAAGTGGCATTTTAAAGGCTGTTGGAACGCTGTCCAAAAAAATGACGAAATCTGTGAAGTACTCTAAGTTTACCACTATAATTCAATAAATCGGGATTAAGGTTTTAAAAACGCACTTTGAAAATTCTCTAGACCCCGGAATGGGTTTCGCGGTGGCAGGACTGGGTAAGTCTCTGGATTTAAAAAAAAACGGTAACTGCTATAAAGTGAGAGTGAAAAACTGTAGCAACGACGTGAAGTGTGAAAGAAGCCAACTGACGCGGGATTGCGCGGGATGACAGCTGTTAGCGCTGATACCTTGACCGTACTGGATCGTACTACGAAAATGCACTGTTGGTAAAAGTCACATCTGCATGCTGCTGCCACCACATGTCTTGGCGGGAATTTTAATTTTGAATAAAAAATGCGATTTGTGATTTTCTTTTTTTTGTTCATTGACAGGTCCGAATGATTGGCGAATGCAACAGTATCATCAGTAGTGTGAAACTCCCATGTTAAACAGCGGGATAGCGTTTGAGCGCCGCCTTAAATTTGAAACCCTGAATTGGAACTAAAATCCAACATGGCGCCGAAATGCCGGGAATTTCGAATGAATATTAATGTTAATAAATTTTAATCTAAGGTTAAAGGTATAGCTATTGGCATTCAAATATATTTGGATAAAAAATATTGCTATTATTTAATTTTGTTATAAAGAAAAACGGCGATACCACGCTGAAAACACCAGTTCTCGTAAGATCACTGAAGTTAAGCATTGTTGGGCGCGGTTAGTACTTGGATGGGTGACCATTCAGGAATAGTGCGTGCTGTTGGCCCGTCGTGGGTGTGGTGGGCCCACATTGGTAGTAAATATCCACCTAGAAACACTACCCGAATCGGGTAATGAGGCAATGAACTTTCGAGTTCGAACTGCTAATCAATGTATGTATAAAGAAATACAACATTATTTATTGAATGCAGAATTATTATTTTTAATTAATAAAGTATTAAGATAATTTTTTATCACATAAATAACGTCATAATTCTTTATAAAAAAATTATATACCAGCAATATTTTTTGTCCAAATTTTTGTATGTGCCCATAGCTATACCTTTTACACAATCACAAGTAATGATGTAAAATTTAAAAATAATGGTTGAAAGTTGAAATTTAATATTTTTTTTCTTATAAAACGTATATTCTAAAACTGAAGTATCTTAAGAATTGTATTCTAAAACATTCATAATTTTATCTTCGTAATAACAGACTTTGTTGATTGGGGCAACAGATATTTAATAAATCGCAGATTCTACGCCTGAAAGCAATAAATTATTATTATAAATTATTATTCTAATTTTATTCTCTAAAACTTTTGTACTGAAACATAACAAAACCTCAAAACTGAGCACTTATCTCAGCTTCAACCAACAGACTATCTCTCTGATGTATTGAACACCTGCATCAGTTTTCTTCGTCCCTAAGATTTTGGCGCAAGCGAAAGAAGTTGAAATTGTTCTTGAAGATCTTAAGAAGCATTGCATTTTTCGTTGATTTGACTAAGTACACCAATATCAGCTTTATGATATTTGTTTTCACACTGCAGCTTGGTGTCTAAGACACCAGTAGTATAAGGAATTCCAAACACAAGTCCTGGGAAACACAACGGAGTTTAAGCTTAGTTGATTTATGCCTCCCTTTTTGAAAAGGATTAATACATCTACTCTTCCAATTTTAATCACTTTTTCAGAGGGCATCGTGCAAAAAGTATTTTTTTCAAATTGAAAAAGAGATTTTTAGATAAGAATGACCAAGGTCACGATATTTCCAGAAATACAATTATAAGAAGCATAGCTAAAGGAGAATAAGAATGGGAAAATAAAGAATAAAATAAATTTACGTACAAACCTGCTTCGATAAACTCGATTTCATATCAAATCTGCGAGTAAAATACGAATATTAAATTCCAGTTTCTTACACTGTTAAAAATTATCTTCTTTTGTGATAATCACAACCATCTAGTGGCAGACAGCCATCTAGTGGCAGATGTAGGAAGTGAAAAATGCGCGGGTAAATTCAAAAGATGTATATTCTCACTTCTAATTTTTAAAGCATATTCCCAATTAATTTTACACTGAGTGTAATGCAGGCCTTGTTAATTTGCCCTGAAAATGCAGAGAGCAGTTTTTCTAGTAGCATATAATATTGCTTAACTTAAAATACTGGCACTAAAGCGTTGCACAAAGATCCTCGGCGTGAGCGCACTAGGGGAGATCGTGCGCCACCCGCCCTATTATGGAATCTTGTTTACGTATCGTTCTATTACTCGAAGACGAATTAATGTGCCACTCTTAAAAGTTGGGGGTCTTTTAGGAAAAAATCTCAGCTTTCTTTTAAAACTATTTTGAAGAAAAAAAAAGTGCCCAAATTTGAAAAAAAGTTAAATTTATATTTGATTTTCAAAAAGTCGGGTAAAATTTTGACTTTTTTAAAAATCGTTATTACCACCAGAAAGTTTGTGAAAAAATCTATCGAAAATAGTGAAAATGAAATTTTTTTAGGGCAATAGGACAAAAGTTACAAACGTTTGAAGGTAAGGCTTTGCTTGAAACCCCCAAAAATTGTACCCCCTCCAATTTGATAAATAATTATCAAAATGAATTAATTTTTGGTGCGAGGAGTACAATCTAATAGGACTACAATTGGGCCAATTTTTAGCCCGACCGGACAACTTTCATTTTCGAAATGGATACCCTTCAGAAATTATGCCCCATATATACATCGACGCCTCCATTCAATATGAGTCTATGTGCTGACAGCGCTCTGTATGAGACTATTCCCTATGCTTATACACAGCGCATAGTCTCATACACGGCGCTGTCAGCACATAGACTCATATTGAATGGAGGCGTCGACATATAATGCACGTAACGCACTTTTCTCACGCAGAATATCACACGCTGCGGGTATCGGTAGAAATGGTCCTTATATACTAACCAAGAAAATTTTCACCGCTTGTGAGAAATGTCCAGTGCCGGATCGAAAATTTTTGGTGGACCGAGTTATATTTAATTTCCTCACTTGAACCTCGGATGTTTTTGTAACGTTTGTCACTGAAACGTTGTATAATAATTAAGGTAGAGTAGGGTATATTGGCGGGCTTTGAATTGAATGTCCTATACATTATAATGTGATTTTGATGTGGTGCATTTTTTAAATTCAAGCTCATATTATCAGCAAACACGTGTTATTACTCAAATCCTGGTTTATTTCAACAATATGAAGATTATAGAGTAAAAAGTATACAATATAATAAGTCTGGTCTCAAAGAAAATACCTTGAAATGAAAAGTCTGAACTTAAAAGAAATAAGTTTCAAACATTCAAAAATTTTTTATACTTGAACACTAATCTATCAACGATTTTACAATTTGAAATTATTACGACTTATTTGTTCAAAGTTCACATCTTGGTAGAATCGAAGAAAACATCAGCACAGTTTTGTAGGAAAATCGATTATATTCCACGGTATACAAACCCAAGAAAATGTTTTTATTTACACTTTTTCCCTAATATTTATAAAAGAGTATGGTCAAAAACATTTCAACCTAGTATTAAATATTTGATGCACAAATTTTGTACCTTTTACCCTATCTCAGGAAAAAAATGCAAGTTGTTTTATCATGAAAATTAAATTATTGATCCTTGAATTTGTGAAAAAAATGTTTAATATGAAATATTTGCTTTTCAAATTTATGATCACTCAAATAAAACATCCAAGTAAGTAAGTATACCATTAAGCCATTTCCCTTTCAGGGTAGGCGTGACTACCCGATTCGGGTAGTGTTTCTAGGTGGATAGTTTCTTGTAGTAAATAACTACAAGTGTGGGCTCACCACACCCACGACGGGAATAATAAGAAAATATAAAAAAATGTATGGGTAAAAATTCCACCATATATTCGTTGATTCTTAATAGTACCTATAACAATCACTAAAATAAATACTAACATGAATTAAAAGTAAACTTTCAAAAAAAAAACATCTAATTAAAAACTTTTGATGTTTATAAAAACATGAAAACAATTTATGGAAAAAATCAACTTTTTCGCCCTTCTTCAATTTTGCATTTTTCACCCTAAAACTAATAATTGGAAAATGTTGTAGCGGCTGGACCGGAAAATATCGACGATTTTTTTAAACCCGGAAAAACGGAAAACGACAGTGAATTCAATAGTCAAACAAATGTAAACGTCCGATTGAAACTTTATGAACTATTTTCAATTTTAAAACAAATTTAAAACAAATTTTTTAATTGAAAAAAGGCATTTTTAAAATATTTATTATATATATATATATATATATATATATATATATACGGTCGCCAGGTAGATGCGGCTCAAGACAATCGAACGCGCAGAGCACCCGACAATGGGTCAGCAAACAATGCCGATCAGCCTAGAGTTCGGGGTGCTGAAAATAATTTAGATGGAAACACGACGACGAACCGGCGAAACGCCCACATTGAGTGGACGGATCGACTCAGGGATGACGTGCTAGACTGCTACGATGCCAGCATTATCCCTGTTCGCGGAGGCTTTATGGCGCGTATGCACACTCTGTGGTGCCAGAAACACCCAGAGCTTCAGCACGTTTCGCATCAGTCTTTGCGAAATCAATCCGACTACCTCCGGAAAAATGGATATGTACGCGGAGCGCTTCCCCAACCGCTGCTTTATGAAGCTGCAGACGAAGATGAGGAAGCGACATTGAGACCAACCGCAGAAAGCAAGTTCCTCCTAAGCCCCAAGATCTGGCTGAAATGGATGCCTTCCTTCGTGGAGATATCTCGCAAGAGTCCGACCTCTGGACCATCAATTGCTCAGTTTATGGTGCTGCGAGAACTTTGGCTGATTCAAATCGAAGGCTGAAACCAACGATGGATCAAAAGACCAAAAGACGCTTGCATCAACTGAACAAGAAGATTGGATGGGCAAGACAGAATGCGTCCCGTGTTCAATGTGTGATTGACTACATAACATCTGGTAGACCGTTTACGGAAAGGGTTCGAAAGTTCGCCCAAGAACTAAGGATCTTGAATCACACACTAAACAAGTCAAAGCTGCTGACAATCAAGCAGCATATTGTTGACAAAATACGGCTGTTATCTGACGCAAGGAGGAGAATACAGAAGAGGGAGAGATGGATCAGGAAGAATCAACAGTTTCTCGCTGACCCATCGCGCCTCTTTAGCGATCTACCTGTTTCTGAAAAAAATCCACCCAAGCCCAAGGACGTAGATACTTTTTGGAGAGAGGTGCACAAGATCCCGAAAACACTAGAGTTGAAAGAAGATACTGAAAATATCATCCGCTTCAAGGAGTTTTGCGACAACCTCATAAAATCTGAGGAGGAATATCCATCAATCACTGCCGAAGAGGTGGAAAAAGCACTTAGAGGCACGAAGAACTTTTCCGCTGCTGGACCAGATTGTATCAAGAACTTTTGGTGGAAGAAGTTTACTTTTACACACCAATATTTGGCCCGCATATTCACCTCATATTTAAAGTCGGAGACGCCCATTCCGCAGTGGCTGGTGTTAGGACGCACTATACTCCTGCCAAAAAAAGGCAACTTGTCCAACCCAGAGAATTACAGGCCAATAACTTGTTTGAACACGCTGTATAAGATCTTTACAGCTGTCCTCAACAACAGGATTGTTCGACAAATTGAGCCTGTATGGCGAGAGATGTACGAACAACGTGGCTCGAAAGAAGGTGTAGCAGGCTGTCGAGAGAACCTGCTAATTCACAGGTGTGTCTGTAAAGACCCTGCAGCCCATCAGCGCGTCCTGTCAATGGCCTGGATTGACTACCGGAAAGCTTTTGATTCAACCTCTCATAGACTTATCATCTGCCTGTTGGAAAGCTTGAAGGTACATCCACACATAGTGAGATGCATAGAGAGATTGATGCCTCTTTGGAAAACTAGATTTACTATCTCATCTGGAAATTATCGTGTGACAACGAACAACGTCACCTTCCAGAGGGGCGTCTTTCAAGGTGATACCATGAGCCCTTTGCTTTTTTGCATCACACTTTTGCCTCTATCTCTCGCACTACGAAATTCTCCTGGATACCTCTGTGGCGACACTAATCAGCGCGAGCATAAGGTCACTCATGTATTTTATATGGATGACCTGAAGATCTATGCCTCTGGTAGAAGCAAACTTCAAACTGCTATAAATATTGTCAAGAACTACACAGGAGAAATTGGGATGGACTTTGGCTTGGACAAGTGTGCCAAAATTTATCTGAAGAAAGGAAAGATTACTGGCGTTCCCAAGGACCCTGAGCTTGTGGATATAAGTGTTATCAGACATCTTAATACTGGAGAGACCTATACATACCTGGGCGTGCCTCAAAACCGCATTCAGGACGCAACATCAGTGAAGGAGTCTCTCCGAAGCAGATACAAACATCTTCTTCGACAGATTTGGTCTTCCAATCTGTCGGCGTTGAACAAGGTATCTGCGACTAACATGCTTGCCGTCCCGGTTCTACTCTACTCGTTTGGGGTAATTCAATGGACAAAGAACGAGCTTAAGGCCCTTGATGTCATTACACGTAAGATCATGCATATGCATAAAAGCTTGCATATCAATTCGTCAGTTCCGTGATTATATATTTCACGCCGTCAAGGTGGACGCGGACTTCTGAATCTCCAGTGTCTTCATAACCGGATTGTTCTAAGTACAGCTTACATCGTTGCGAATGGCAGAGATCCTCTCCTAAAGATGGTCAGGAACCACGAGATGATTGGCGAAGGACCGTTCCTTTACAAAGCCGCGGAGCAAGCGGCCGAGACCCTTGGCCTGAATTTTAACATCAGAAGTGAGGAAAGTGAATTACTTCATCTAGATGCTTCACTTCTGAAAACCAAAGTAAAGAAAGCAGAGGTTGAAAATTTTCACCAAGAGCTACTCGACAAGAAAATGCACGGAAACTTTCACAGAAATGTAGAAAAACAGTCCTTGTCGAAGGAGCAAACTTTTGCTTTCCTCAAATCATCAGGGCTTAATTCAGGTACAGAGGGTTTTATTTTCGCATGCCAGGACGGTGTCATTTCCACCTTAGCATACCGTGAGCGCATTTTATGTCAAGAAGTTCCCAGTGATAGGTGCAGAGCGTTTCATGCACACGCTGAGTACCTAGAACACATACTATCAGGGTGTCCGACCCACACGGGAACGACGTATATCTATAGACATAATGCGGCCCTAAGAGTGCTTTATTACCATCTTTGTTGCTCTTACGGTGTTGGCCGCGACCCTGCCCTGCCGAATGCTCCAAAGGAGATAGAGTCGATTGTCCGAAACGAGAAGGGACAAATTTTCTGGAACTACGATTTTCGGGCAGCAGTCTCCGTTGCGCACTCGACGCCTGACATTGTTCTCCAAGACTTCGAGAAACGAACTATATTCGTGATTGAATTCTCGTCTCCGTCCGAATACAACATCACTGCAAAGGAGAAAGAAAAAGAGGAGAGGTATCAAGACCTTAAAAGAGAGCTACACCGACTGTACCCAAAATATTCTGTACAAGTAATTGTCCTTGTGATAGATGCTCTCGGAGGTACGAAACTATCACTGGTTCGTAACCTTAAAGCCATACCCGCGTGCCACAAATATGCCAAGGCACTTGCGAGATGGATGCAGAAAGCTGTCATCCTTGGGTCGCTTCGTTTCCTCAAGACACACGAGGGTTTCGCCGGCCTGTCGTTGTGATTTTGTCGTTGCCTATGACCACCCATCTCACGGTTGTGAGACGTGGCCATAGGTGTGATTTACCGCGGTGCTACTGGGGGCTATTGACATTTTGTTGGATGGCAGTTGCTCTTAGTGGGACCCTGCGGTGGTTGTTTAACTTTTTTTTTTTCAAAAAAAAAAATATATATATATATCTCAGTATCTGGCTGTTTATTTAAAATTAGCAATCACAAATCAAATATTCAAAACTAAACAATTTCAAAGTGAATTGTTTCAAATAGAAAGTCTTGAATCGTTAAAATTTCAGAGTGCAAAGTTTAACCTTTTAAGGAAAGAATTTTAATTGTTTCATTTTGTTGAATTTTGAAATTGCCAGTGAAATTTTTTTATTTTAATTTATAAATAACAACTGAACAAATTATTGATTGCGAACAACTTTAAATTTGAAAAATTTAACCTCTAAATTAAAAAGTGTTTGATTTTAAACGATCAATTGAAAAATGTTTAAGTTTTAATGTTTCTAACCAAACATTGCTGCAGAATTATATAATTTTTAAAATTTTTAAATGTATTGGTTCATTCTCAAGCGTGCCTTTGTGAGTCTTAAACTATATATCAAATAAAAAAATAAAAAGAATAATTACAGATAAGGTTTTGCACAATTATATCACAACTTATTCATAATTAGTAAATATATTCAATTTTAACACAAATATAAGAAATAAAATTTCGCATGTATCGCAGGGATTCGAATCTAAAACCTATCTACTTAATCTAACGCCCAGAAGTCGGTAACCTTTACGCTCGGCTACTTTCCCAATGTAGAATATTGAAAATATCCCTCTATACCTAGTAAGAGCCAAATAGTGATAATGACAATTTTTTTCATGTTATTTTTCGAAATTCTTAATGCCACAGATTATAATTCTACATACAATTTTTTTAAATGATTGATTTAATGATTTGTCAAATTTGTCTTATGAAAAAAATCATTGCCTATAAGAAATTAAATTTTTTTAATAATAATTTTTATTATTTTTAATAACAATGTTTAAAAATTGTTCACACATTTTATTATGCAGATTTTTATTTATCTTTATTTTTCTCATATGCATCTAATTTATTGGTTAGATTTAATAATAACTACGCAAATTTCATTTTCACTTTCTGTGTTGAATTTAATGGACCAGAACCTAATTCTATCTTTTGAAAATTTTTTTAAAGTGTGTATAGAGTTTCGCTTATATGTTAAAAGTGGCAAATTTTAAAACAAACTGAAAGAAGTAATCACAGAATCGTAAAGAATTTTATTTTATATTTCCATTTATGTAAATAAATCACGAAACAGTCTAAATAGTTTATAATAAGAGATGTTTAATTAAATGTATATGTACAGTTCTAATTATAATTATTATAATTTGTGTAAAGCATTGATGTTTTCAAAAATTGTATACTTTAAAAAAAAATTTAATTATAAAGTAATTTACATACTTCGTATGAATACTTGTTCTAATGATGTTTCTTTAAACTATTAAAATATAAAATAACTCTTTTAAGTATCTAATTAAAAATTTTAATCGTCATAAAATTTCGATGTTTTAAATGTTGTTCTAATTAAAATTTTTAATTACTATTACAATCATAATATGTATTTCCTTGAGAAAAAGTTTTGTCGGTATTTTGTCCCTTTTGTCGGTATCAAGTTGCGTATAGGGGCAAATAGCCAGATAAATGCACGGCATTTTAAGCCCAGACTGAACCCCTTAAGTTACAAAACGAGTCCCCGGGGCACTTCCGATGTTGGAATTTCGAAAAGCAACTTTTCGAGAAAAACGCATCTGAATTTGGCGAGTGCCATAAGGGCACGTGTTAAATTTTCAGTTAAAACATCAACATTGCCCACCAAAATATGATTTTCCATAAAAACCCCAAAAACGATAATTTAGATCTGTGTTCACAAAACTGCAAATATCTCCTAAACTGCATTTTAACGCCGACAAGATATCCCTAATAATTCCTGTAGCGGGAAATGTGCGGGCGGACTTGTATTTTAACGCTGGCAAGATTACCCGCAAATATCACACTGTGTTTGCTGGGAACACAACAAATATGTACAAGACTATTACTTTATGTGATATAATAATGAGTTATACAATTGTTATAATTTTAATCAGGACAAGATTTGTAAATAATTCAATAAATAATTGTAAAGAAAATATCAAAATTATTATCAATAATTATCAGCGACTTCAAAGCTGCATCCTTTTAACACTTATACACTTTTCCTCTTCGGAGACCACGTTTACTATTCCAAGAAGAAATTAATTGTTTATTTAAATTGCAGTGATACTGTTGCATTCGCCAATCATTTGGACTTTTCAATAAACAAAAAAAAAAAAAAAAGAAAATCAGAAATTGCATTTCTCATTCAAATTTAGAATATCCTGCCATCGCAAAACCCCTTCCGGGGTCTAGAACATTTTCAAAGTGCGTTTTTAAAACCTTAACCCCGATTTATTGAATCTAAGTGGTAAAGTTTGAGTGCTTCACAGATTTCTTCATTGTTTTGAACACCGTTCGAACAGTCTTTAAGAAAAGAATAAAATTTTCAAGAAAGTAATCAAATTTTCAAAAAAAAAAAAGATTAAATTTTTAACTGAATAGTCCGAATTTCGAACAAAATTGTCAAATCTTAAACGAATGTGATGAATTTTTAACTGAATTGATAAATTTCGGAAAAGAAAACAAAAATGAATTTGAACAAAGTAGTTCTACTTTTAATCAAATGACACAACGATTTTTATTATAATTTTGTATGCTTTTGTTCCTAAATTAAACCTATTTTTATTGTACTCTTCGCTAAATTTCCATTTTGCTTTCTAGTTTGTACGCATTAATGCTTTTGGAAAACTTCTGCCTATTATTAGTTGCATCGAATGTACGTTATGCTTTGAAATTTAGTAGATTCTCCTTCTTAGATGATGTTCCGGCAAGTCTTTTGCAATAAGTTATGCATGCTGTTTGTGTTAAAATACATAAATGAGCGTAGAAGCCTCTACATGGAATCACAGGTTATGCTAAAAAAGTTGCAATATTCTTGCAAAGATAGAGGGTTAATTACTTTTTTTGATTGTTTGAATTTTAAAAGCGTCTTATAAAAATCATAGATCATAGATCGCAGCATCTTACTGTAGGTGTAAGTTCAAATGGTTCAGACGACAGTCCTTATTCGTGGACAGAAAAACCGTTTCATCCATACACTGACCGATTCAAAGAAGCTTCAGTCTGTCAGCCTTTCGAACATTCTCTGCCTGCAAAAAATCTGGTAAGCATCTGAACAACATATTTTTCTAACACACTGAGAAAAAACTGTTACTGGCTTACTAGGATTTAAGTAAGGTCCTTGGTTAGTTAAAAGGATTATTGGGCTAAACTAGTAAAAACTAACCAGAGAAATTTTTGTTACATTTATCAGTAAAACTGGTGATTTCAACCGATTTTTTCGGTCATCTTAACTTTGAATAATAGTGTAACTTTACCAAATAAAAAATAGTAATTTGAAGAAGAATATTTTGTAAAATCAACCTGATTTTAAAAGTCGAAAAGTAATCGTATGTAAGGTAAATGGTTATTTAAATTATTTATCTTAATTACATTTGTTCAAAAGCTGAATGCAATAATGATAATTATAAGGTATGATTATTATTGTCTTGTAAGGCTGGTCTATTTAAGTCCCGTAGTACTGCGGTAAAAAACCTATTGTACTATTGTACCTATTGTATCATTCAAGTCCTTTAGCATGAACCGCCAGACAATGCCACTGCACTGGGTATAGCCTGTGAAAAATTTTCTTTACAAAGGTGGCTTAGAATCACTGTATGAATTCAATCACAACCAGTGATAACCCGCGACTGCATCCGACTTTATTAGAAGTACTCGCATTTGCCTGGACATTTGACCAGGGGAGAGCAAAACTGCAGAAAACCACCTCCCGAGTTCAGCCAGTTTTTCGACAGCTGAGTTTGAATGCTTTGCCCATCGAATGCACGCAATCGTATTCGGCGTCAAACCTCCCGCTCGACATTAGTTAAAATGCAGCGAATACGCAACCCGGTCGTACGTCGCAGATGGTCACCCATCCGAGTGTTATCCGCGCTCCAAATGGCTTGATATCTGGATTCTTCCCGAGTGGAGATTCACCTCGCAGCTAATGCCGTCGGTAATAGAAAGGTAATATTTATTTTTATTTTCGCGAGCAAAACAGAAATTCCTAAAATATTTCAAGCACAGTCAGTGTGATGATGCTGAGAATAAAAAAGCATAGTAGTATCAGGTGACATAACTAGATCATCACATCTTTTCATTCCAACTATGGTGAAAAATTGTGAAGATTTATATTGTGAGATAATACGCTCTGCGACACCTAGCGGAATTTGTTCTGAACTCCTGAAAGTTGTAAATCAGAAATTCACTACCAAAAGCCATATTCATTTAGAATTATCCATTTATTTTTCATGAAATAAATAAACGTTTCTTCCAACCGATTTCATGAACATTTAATTCAAACAAATGTTTTTTGGCCTAAAATAAATATATAATTTAAACGAATGTGCCAAAACGTTAAATAAAAAAATACTTATTTCAACTATTGTGCAGTTTATATTTCAAGTATACGATACGCGGTTGCCATGCTTTTGTTATATGACCATTTTTGTTTTGCGCATTTTCGAAGAGCAACGCACTTTGTAAAGCTTCTCGATTTGTTGATTAATGAATCTAAGTTAATTAGATAAGTGTGTCGCGCGGTGTTACTCTATCTTCCCTTCACTCTGATCTATAGGTTATGGGCCGAGAAAATTGGTGAAATGTCCTGAGTAACTGAATATAATGAGTGTCTTTGGTCGAGACCAGCGTATGCAAGATGACGATGATGACATAAATCATGGTCTTTCAGCAATTCTACTCTCATATACTTTGCCGAACAGTTTTAAAAACTTTCGGCGCGTAATCGAATCGTTGGATACATTGCCGACGCCAGAAATACTTCGAATTAAAATCATCGAAGGAAGTGATGCTCGAAAAAATGAAATACAAAGTGCGGGTCAGGATGCTATGATCGCGAGAGGACGTTGGAACGCGACTAAAAGCAAACCGGAAAAGAGTGGATCGCGCGATAAGGCAGGATTCCCTTTTCGATGTCATCGGTGCAGAGAAATCTGTCACAAAGCTAAGGAATACAAAATGAAAAGCGGAAACGGTCGATCATCTGCAAAATTAATCGAAGGTGTTGTTTTGTGCGCGAGTGAAAATTTCTCGGGCACGTAAGTGATGTTTGGTGTTTAAACAGCGGTTTGACGTCTCACCTATATAAAAGGCTAGAAAAGTTCGTGGAAATAACTGATTCGGAATCCGGGCAACTTGATTTAGCTACCAACGCGTCGTCTAAAATTATTTCCAGAGGAAAAGTGTCATTCACAGCGGTTGTTCTCAGAGAGAAGAAAAATGTGACCTTGAATACTCTTCACGTCCCTGATCTCCGAGGTAATCTCATGTGAGTTGTAAACATTACCAATAATAACTGTAAAGTAATATTTAAGAAAAACTGTGCAATGATTCTCGTTGAAGACGGAGGATTTGTATCTCATACGCGAAGAGGAGCAGCAGTCATGCTGCGTTACATCTGGTGAAGAGAAGAATTCATCGAGTTCATCGAGCGAGCTAGAAAAGTGGCATTGTCGTCTTTGACATTTGAATGTCAAGAATGTATTGACATGCGGACGAGACTGAAGAGTACAGGGTTTGAACCTCGGAAAGTGCAAAGCAGACCTGAACTGTGAGGTCTACCTTCGTGGAAAGATGACGAGGACCCCGTTTCCGAAAACGTCGAAAAGAGAAAGTTAAATACTCGGTCTGATATATTCCGATCTGTGTGGTCCGATGAGGATTGAATCTGTTGGAAAGGCAAAGTACTTCGTCACCTTTGTCGACGACAAGTCACGATGATGTGACGCAAGATTTTTGAAAAATAAAAACGAAGCTTCCTGATGCTTTTAGGTAATTCAAATCCATGGTAGAGAATCAGAAGGAGAGGAAAATCAAATGTCTTAAAGCGGACAATGGAATGGTATACGTGAATAAAGAATGAGAGGAATTTTTGAAAAGGAACGAAATTCTACGAAGAGTCATTATCCCCTACAATCTGGGACAAAATGAAGTCGCGGAGAGGAAAAATCAAACTCTCCTCGAAATGGCAAAGTGTATATTGATCCAGCCGAATCTTCCATTATCGCTTTGGACGGAATTGGAAGAAAATAACAGCCATTTAGGATGAACGGCGAAAGATATATTAGCAAAACTAGAGACGCGGAATAAGGTTCGTGACCTGAAAAAGTCTCTATATGGCTTGCGTTAAGCAGGAAGAAGCTGGCATGCAAAGCTAGGTGAAGTTTTGCTAAACATTGGAGCGAAACCATCTAACTCCCATCTGTGCGTTTATTTCCTAGATCAAGGGAAAGATATATTTTTTGTTATTATTTATGTTGACGATATTCTTGTCATCGTGAAGAATTTAGACTAGGTAACATAATTCATGAAAGCTGTTTCGGAGGAGTTTGACATCAAAGATCTTGGTGATGTTTCTGACTGTCTTGGAATCGAGTTAACTCGCAAAGAAAAAAAATGGCATGCATCAGACAGAATACATCACAGAAATCTTGAATCGATTTAAAATGACCGATTCGAAGCCAATATCTGCTCCAATGGACATCAGCGTAAAGTTAACTAACACGGAAGAGGAACCCAGTGATGAAGAGAAAAAGCTACCATACAGGAAATTAGTCGACGCTTTAATATACTTGGCTGTGGCCACCAGGCCCGATATTGCTTTTGCAGTCAACAGTTTGAGTTAATTTAACACGAGCTACAGTTAAATCCACTGGCGTGTTCTACGTTACCTGGAGGGCACCATAAATCTAGGATTGGTTTTCGAATCGAATAATGATCCATTGATGGGTTACGTTGATTCAGATTGGACCAGCTGCTTGAATGACAGACGATACTATACTGGATTCGCATTTATCTTGAGTAACCGTACAATTTCTTCGGTTGTCAAAAAGCAGAGAATAGTGGCTCTATCTTCGACAGGATCCTAATATATGGCGCTGACTGAAGCAGCCGAAGAAGCAATTTCTCTACGTGGTTTTCTGGGAGAAATAGGATTTGGAAACTTGGCTGAAGTGACCATTTTTAGCGATAATTTGGGAGCGAAGAAGCTTGCTGAGAAACCAGTTTTCCATGCTCAAAGTAAACACATTGATGTTAGGCATCATTTTTTTCGACAAACATTGAAGGAGAACCTCATCAGCATCAGACGTGTGTCCACTGAAGATATGGCGGCCGGTATGCTTACAAAGGGCTTTCCAGGACCGAAGAATAAGAAGTATTTGGAATTGTTGGGTCTAGGAAGAGTTTTTTTGAAATGAGATCACCCGCGTTTCGATTATAAAATCTAAGTTAATTAGATCAGTGAGTCGCTCGGTGTTACTCTACTTGTCCTGCTCTATATCAACCAAATGCAAATTTATTTATTTTTGTTCGAAATATTTTTACCAGAATGACGATTTCTTCCAATGAAATAGGTCGCAATATCTAATAGACCATTTTACCTAACTATCGGAAGTTTACTTGCGCATGTGCGGCTGCCATATGTATCCCGCGTAGTATGAAAGTTGCGCTCATATTTTGTAAAAATGTATACAATTGTACCTTTTGTCGGAGTGAAATTAAATGAAGATGATGTTCCTGGTGCTAAATTGGGCAAGTTTGAAATAGAAAAACATAGTTTTGCTCAATTGAGACGGTGGTTAAGCTGTCGGAAGCAACCTAATAGTGGTAAAAAAGCTGAACTTGTAAACAGGTTTGTAGTAGGTTAAGTTTCCCATATTATTAAATTTTAGTTATATTATTGAGATTGCAATAAATATTGAAGGTAAAAGACAGTATTCGAGTATTGTAATTGTTTTAAAATAAAATTGATAGTGTTTTGGAAAGAAAATAGTAAAAAATAGTTATTGTATAGTGTGTTGTTTCAGGGCCGAAATTTTCGGAAAATGCCAAATCTGTTACAAAAGAATATGTAATATGGAAATTTGGAAGCACATTCTTACATTTTTTAATTTCAGTCAAAAATATGAATTAAATTAAATTAGAAAATTGACAATATGAAAAAATATTGCAAATAAATTGAAGTTCATAATACATTGAAAACGTAATAAAAACAAAAATGCACACTTCGTGCTTGAATGCAACATTATTATTGTTACTGTAATTTATTATTAGAAGTTGTCATAATACAATTTAATATATATTTAAGAATATAATTTCAGAGTAAAGGAATGCATAGAAAAAGGAAGGGACATCGATCCACAAATTGATGATGGATCATGGTTAAGTTTAAAGGAGGCGAAATTGAGAGGTTTTAAATTTCAGGCAATTATTATTACATTCTTCAAAATGTTTCTTAATGCCTTCTTTCCTGATACGACCACTTCTGTATTGTAAACAAGGTTTCGGGAAATGTATGAAGTAGAAGAGGTTATGTTCCTGATATGCTTTGGTACGACTATCACGTTTACATAAGCAGTATATACAATGCATACACGCTCCCTTACTTCCTCTTTCATTGAAATCAATTTTCACTTTGAAATTTTTTTTGATAACTTGCCACGATTGTTTAAAAATTAAAGAAAATTGTTTTCACTGTGTTCAACGAGCAAAAATGATCGCAACAACTGGGTACAACAGATAGTACATTGCACATGCACAGTTAACTTTCCGATAGGTAAAATGGTCTATTTAAAAAAATAATTTTTCTTCATACCTCGGTCGAAAGTAAGTACTTTCGGCTTCAATTTTAAAGCAGAAAGCCTAAGATTTGTGCATTGGTAAGATTACACGCACGCCCTCTGCAACAGCGGGAGCAAAAAATTCTATCGTGCACACCGATCAGTGATGCCAATGTGGGCGCCTTGAGCTACTACTGCGCTTGCGTTAGGGTCGTGCGCTGGTTGGCCACAGTTGGCGCGGAGTGTAAAGTATAACTTTTGATTCAAGTTGAGAAAAAACTTAATAACACATATATTTTCTAAGCAATAGTTTATTTTTATTGAATTCCAAAAACTAACTTAGATTTCACAGACAAAATTTCAATAAATACAATTTGTATACATTCTTGTGAATTTTATGATAATTATTGATTTAAATTGCAAGAATTATTTTTAATACCCATTTTGAATTCCGCGCCAACTGCGGCCAACTAGCGCGCCCACATTGGCATCACTGATACCCGAGCCAGTAGAGTCGCTAACCGTTGTCACTCTTGTTTTTACGTATAACCTCAAAGCTGCTTGCTTGGAATTTATCAGTGTTTTTATGTGTCTCTCAGTGTTTTTATGTGGCTTTTCATATGTAATTTATGCCCCCCCCCCCCCCGGCCAGCAGCACTCGCTCCGCTCGTGCTTGCAAATGTCGAGGGCAGGCATCAAAAACATGCATCGCAACCGGCTATAAAGAGAAGTTAATTTGTGAATATCCGAAAGAGGCGCTGAAGCGAGGAACAAAAGTTAAACATAACCGCGCAACGAGCTGTCTGCTGGAAAGTGGTTGTATTGTTTATAATAATGAAAAATGTAATTAGTAAACGTAATTTCGACCGGCTATAAAGAAAGATAGTATACACCACATGGGCAGGAATTTGAAAAGCCCTGAACTGCGCGACATGATGCCCTCGGCTTCGCCTCGGGCATTATAGCGCGCAGTGCAGAAATGTTCAACTTCCTGCCCTTGTAGTGTAATATACTATTTAAATGTATATAATTATTTACATGCAATGATCATGTCAAATCTTGGCATCGTATAAATAATATTTGGATCAGTACCTTCAGTTAATATTGTTGGAGTAAAAGTGGGTATGAATAATATTACACTAGCATGTATAGTTTTATACATATATATGTACCTCCAGGGCTAACTTTAGACCTGTTCGAAGATCTCTTGAATTCATTAATGGCTCTTTAGGATATTTGGGAACAAAAACTACTTATCCTTGGTGACTTTAATGTTCCTCACTACAAAACTTTTTGTGAATTTAACACTTTTGATTATAAATCTATTCTAATTAACACATTTATGCAAGTGTTGGAACTAAAGCAATTAAACTCGATTCCGAATTACAATAATAAATATGTGGATCTAGTATTCTCTGATGTTGATACTTTAGTTAGTAGATGTCTGCTCCCCATTTTTCATTAAAATGCACATCGCCCTACTCTGGACTTGTTGTTGGATCTAAAATCTAGCAATATTCGAACAAACATATTTGATAACAGTCTATCGTCGCGCTATAACTGGAAATAGTGCAATTGGAATTACCTATTTGTCTTACTTTACGATACTGATTGGTGCATGCTGGAAAATATGAATAATGTTAATGATGCCTGCAACCTGTTCTGCGATCAATTGTACTCTGCAATAAACAAATCAACTCCTTAATTTGAAGATAATATTCACAATAGACAATATCCGCGTTGGTTCTCGAAAGGTATTATTAGTGATATTCGTCTAAAAGATAAGTAAAGGTCTAAATATATCAATAACCTCGATAATTATTATCTAATCTAGTTTGAGGAAGGTATAAATATCTTTCCAACGATTTTTTGGAGGTATGTGAATAACTTGTGGCGTGAATCCAGAATTCCAGGCATTATGCGATATGCAGGAGTAAAGTATAACTCACCCACCGATATTGTGAATTTATTTGCAGATTACTTTGATAGCTTCTGCGAGTTGCACTCAAATGTACTTTCCGTAACTCAGTATGTTAAAACTTAGCAGTTACTTGGGGATATGTTCAGAATCGAAGGAAATGATGTTGTCAAAGCTCTTTAGAAACTTCCACGTAAGCATTCTGCGGGTACCGACCTTATACCAGCATTCTCAATCAAGGACCTATCAGCGACATTGATTACATCTTTAACAATCTTCTTCAACACAGCCCTGCATCTTGGAACGTTCCCTGACGTTTGGAAGCAGACAAGGGGTTGTCCTGTTTTAAAAAGGGGATAAATTTCAGGTTGAGAATTAACGACATGATTTTTAACTCTATCATTTCCTCAATGTCAACGTATCAGCACGGCTTTATTCCTAGGAGATCAACTACTAGAAATTTACAAGCATTTACAAAACACATACATGATCTCCTAAAAGAATATAGTCAGATGGACGTTATCTACACAGACCTTTCGAATGCCTTTTATAAGGTTTGTTCACCGTATTCTCATGGAGAAATTAGCCAATCTTGATCTGCCGCATTAACTCTCACATCTTTTTCTATCCTACTTAATAAATAGACCAAACATAGTGCAATATGGTGGTCACTCCTCTCGTCCGTTTGCTCTCTCCTCTGGAGTTTCTCAAGGTTCAAACTTAGGTCCTCTTCTTTTTATAATTTATATGAATGATCTTTTGCCTAACTTAATCTGTTACCATCTGTTGTATGTTGATGATGTCAAGCTTTACATACCCATATCAAGCATAGAATCTTGCGATGTGTTGCAAGAAAACATAAACAATTTCAATCTTTAGTGTCATGAGAACTATTTTACCTTAAATGTAACCAGATGTAAGATCATGACATTTACTAAAAAGAAGTCCATTTTGGAGTATCAGTACATGATTGAGGGTGTTAACCTCAAGAGAGTTTTTGTGATTGAGGATTTGGGCGCGACCATTACGCCGAGATTAAGTTTCGATACACACGTTGACAAGATTTTTCCCGGTGCTAGCAGGACTCTAGGATTTCGGATGAGATCATGCAAGAATTTCAAAACCACGGGACCTCTCAGGACACTATTTCAATCCCTGGTTGTGTCTAAGTTGGAATATGCCTTTGTCATTTGGGCTCCTCACACCAGAAAGTACTCTGATGCCATTGAAAGTGACATAAAAGATTTCTGAAATTCTTAGCTTGGAAGCAAGATGGCACATTTCCTCCTAGGGGATCAGACTATACATTGCTAGATCTAGATTTGGTATGTGGTCCCTGGAGAACAGGCGTATTTTTCTAACCATTTTATGCCTGTTCAAAATTGTACGTGGTTTAAATAACTGGCATTCTATCTTACACACGTTTCCACTTAATGTTCTGCAGTATGCCACTCGTCAGACTGAACCTTTTTACATGCCTTCAGCTCTCAACCACCGTTCTCCCTTGTATCGCATGTGCACCTATGTAAATGAGCTATATGTATATCCAGGCGCTGATCCCAATGTTGATCTATTTTTTATGTCTGTTGGCGAGTTCACTACAGCTAACTATAAATTTGTTAAGCATCGTTGGGATATTTGTTTCTAAATAAAGAAATATTTCATTAAGCCCTTTGGACACTTTAAGGCCTTTCTCACATTGACATGTGTAGTTCAAGTACTCTTCTTCATATTATAAATTTTATTATTATAGAGTCAAGTAATTCTGAAGGGAATCCATTGTTATATTAGACTAGTTCTCTACTGAGCGCTGGTAGAAACCATGGTCGTAGGGTAGAGAGTGGTACGAATGAGTTGAGTTTGGCGAGTGGACCGAGGCGAGGGAGATGTGCCAAAATCGCGGGTTGAACCTTTAACCGAAGGAAGTCATACAAATTCGTTACGTTGGCTTACAAGTCGTTTCGGCTAAGCGGTCGTATTTTTGTTTATTATTCAAGCTTGTAATCTTACAGCAATCTCATATATACATTATTGTTATTTCAGTGTTCCGTATTTTCTTGAAATAGTGAAATCCCGCAACCATCCTGAAACTCGACTTAGTAAAGATTATTTTAAATTCATAACAATTCATAAGTGGGATACAAAATCCATTTGCCCAGAGTGATTTGGTGTTTCCGTGAGTGTAGTGAATGGGAGTAAACTGAATATTTTGGTCTGCAATATTGGCTAAAATGAAATTAGCGGACTTCAGCGTATAAATTTTGAACGACGCTACTCATGCTGGAGACAAAGGAATGTGATTTTTTTCCATTGTTGAGAAGTCTTTCACGACAGGGAGTGAGTGAATTTGAATGATTCTTGTTCTTTGAAATTATGAATATGGAGGATGCAGGAGATCCTTGTTTCTTTCAACCATCTAAAAGGAAAAAGGGGCAAGAAGGACCTGAAAATTCTGTGCCTGATCCATCTTATATGCAACACGAGGCAGAGTACAGTTTGGGAATCAGAACTGTTCGAGATGACACGACTTCTTCAACAAAATGTTAATTTAGTTGAGTCAGTCAGAACAGCGACCTCTCCACAGCAGACCATGCACTACAATGTACTTCCCGATTTGGCGCCTAACGTCTCGAAGTTTGATGAACTCAAAGGATCATTGGAGGCTTCCGCGTGGATCAAACAGTTAGAATCTTCTGCGGCGTTTCATCATTCGGCAGATGGGATAATCTTTGAAACCGAAAGAGCTTCAATTAACGATGTTTCAATTGATGCTCTCATTGTAAATGGGTCTCCTGTTTGCACAATGAAAGCGTCGGTAATGTCAAATAATTTTGAGTTTATCAAATGCCAAAATGAACTTGGGGGTTTCGGAAACTCAAATGCGATTACGCGATCACCTGGAATAATTAAAGCGAATATAAAGATCGAGGATTGTACTCCGGATGGTATTTGTTTTTATAATCGTGCCGGATGACTCATCACGCTATGATGTATATATTGGTTCATCATTCATGGAACTACCTGACATTGCTTCTTATAAAATCGATGATACTGTTAAGTATTGTCATAAAAATAATATTCCATTTTCATTTCATTTCCATTTCAACCTAGAACGATTAATTTTATTAGAGTTCTGGTAGAGGATTCTGAATTGATTTTATGATACGAAAACGATAGTAGTTCAGAATTGAAATTAACAAAAGAAAACGCACACTCTGGATCAATATTGTCTGCTGAAGAACTTCCAAAAATGGAACCTATGTATGAACCGTTTTTAGAGTGGGAAATAAATACTCACGAAAGTCTTTCGCAAAAACAAAGGAATGAATTGATTGAAGATTTAAATAATAAGCGCAGAGCCATTTCTAAAGACTTTTCCAAATTAGGTCGCACATATTTAATTGAAATGGATATTTGATTAAAACCGGGAACTCAGCCATTTTTTTGTAGACCGTTTAATGCAAGCTTTTCGGAACATGAAACTATGCGAAAACTACTCAGATAATATAAAAGAGTAGGATTTGCGATGGAAACTAATTCGCCCTTTGCAAGTCCGTGCCTTTTAGTCCCGAAAGTTTATGGTTCACCGCGTCTTGTCGTTGACTATCGTCGAATAAATCTGAATACGATTCGAACAAAATTTCCACTCTCAAGCATTGATGGCGGATTAGAGCAGTTACACGGATCTACATTTTTTCGACTCTAAACCTTGCACAAGGTTATTTACAAATTACGTTAACCGAAAATGCTAAAGAAAAGATAGCTTTCATTACCCAAGATGAGACTGGACAATTTAATAGAGCGATGTTTGGATTAATAAATGCCCCATTTTTCTTCTCCTACTGAGCCGAAATCGCGGGTTGAACGTTTTGCCTAAGGAAGTCTTGAGAATTCGTTGCGTTGGCTTATGAGTGGTCGTATTTTGGTTTATTATTTAGGCTTGTGATCTTACAGCAGTTTTAAATACACATTATTTTTTATTCAGAGTTCCGTGTTTCCTTGAAATAGTAAACTCCCGAAAACATCCTGAAACTAGACTTAGTTAAAACTATTTTTAATTTATAACATTCATAAACGGAAAACTCCTCTATACCTTCACATAAATCTCTCTAGCCTCTCCGTTCAGCCGTTTTCAGTATGCAATCTTCGAGTTTTAAAAAAGCTCCTCTAGGTGACTCTTTCATCGTGTAATGCCCGTTTATGGACCTAGTAATTGTAGTTCAACAGTTTTGTTTAGATTAGGAGATCTAGGATATCTGCAGACAAATCGTTGCAAGCTCTAATTTTTCCCACCTAATAAAATTTTTAAGCAGCGTGGGCGTGGCACTCTTTCAATCAGAGCTCCAGCTTTTTAAATCTATGCATTTGCTTGGCGCCTTTTACGCCTTTAATATTTAATGTCCCTAATCGTTTCCTGGTGGAGAGAAGGTACTGGGAATAAAACTATAAAGCCAGGCACGTAGTTGAGTCCACTGAAACATATCTGCTCTAGTTCTAATTAATAAAATATGCGTGAAGCATACATCTAATTTATCGATTTAAACACCTGGGCAGCATAATCCCGCAACGTTGCTGTTTAAGGTGACCTCCTCTTAGACTTACAGGCAATTTTTTATTTTATTATATTTATTATTTTAACCACTAGGACATGATCAATTTGGTCCCTTTCTCCATGATAAATCATTCTACACTGTCTGCAATGAGCCCAGCTAAGCTCGAGTTTCAGTTGGCATCCATTTACGGCGTCCGGTTAGAAGCCAGTTTTTTACTCTATTTGTCAGCCGCTGCAATACCTTAAGCTCCTCAATGAGATACATGATCACGCCTTGGATCACATAATCCCTATTGGAGACACATATACAAATTTATTTATTTGTAATAAATTCGAAGTTAAATTTAGTTTTCAACACTTTTTTTACAAGTTTGTAAAAAACGATATACCCCAGTAATCGCATGCATCATACTTTCAGGTGTGTCCAGTAAAAGTGTCATTGATGCCAAATTCAACGCTTCCTGACATGGAAACATTAAACGAAGCAAAATCTTTTTTACAATCTCACGAGAATGATCAAAATCCATTTTTCTTGGCTGTTGGTTTTCAAAAACCTCACATTCCTCTGAAGTATCCTGAGGAATATTTAAGTACATAATCTTCGTCATAATTTCATTATCAAATAAAAAATATTTTAAGCTTTCGTAACAAAGAAAAATCAAAATAATCCCAATTTCTATGCATATTTCATTACACAGCTTCACAAAAAAATCTAGAAAATTACCGCTGGAGTCTGACTATGTCTATCATATGTTTTCGGGTTCGCTGAATCCAAATCCTATATCCATTGACCACTCAATTCCAATAACCCCATAACTCCTTAAACCCATAACCTCAAAATGCCATAACCCCAAAACCCCTGAACCTGGTATAAAAGAGACATATGCAATAACCCCATAACTCCGAAATCCAAAACCCGGTGAGAACGAGACTTTCGTTGGGAGAACCTACGTTTTGCCAAACCCAGGAACAACGAAGAGGACGTAGTAGGATGGGGATCCGACCCATGATCATGATCATGATGATGAATTCATTTCATGATCCGACCCCCTGAAACGTAAACTTGTTTCGTGTGATTGCCATGACGGCCGAAACGCCATTGTCCAGGGTCTCTGCCGGATCACGGAATAACTCCGTTGCTCGAACATACTGTGTTCCCGGGCTTCAACGCGGATATGTCTTTTTTTTAACGGGTTCGGGGGTTTTGGGGTTATGGAATTTTGAGGTTATGGGGTTAAGGGGTTATGGGTTTAAGGGGTTATGGTGTTATTGGGATTGAGTGGTCAATGGATAGAGGAATTATTGGGGTTTTGGGCCTATTTTTTAAGGTTATGGAAAATCCTGACATGATGGGGTTAAATGGACCCGGAATTTGGATTCAGCGACCCCGAAAACATATGATAGATATAGTCAGACTCCAAGGGTAATTTTCTCGATTTTTTTTGTGGAGCTGTGTTATCAAAAATGATAAAATATTTGATAAATTATAAAAAAATGATGCGGGTGAAGGTTTATTAATTGATATTATTATCAGGTTTAAAATCAGTTTGGCCGCTCCTGGTTCTGTCGAAATTCTTTAAATTTATATTAATAGTATCGATATTCGTGCATTAATTAAAAATTATTTTTGTTACTTTTAAAGAGTTTCATCCGATAAATAAGTTTTCTAATCTGAGTAATTATTCGTGGCCAAAAAATGTCAGTGATGTTGCTTACAATCCCTGGACAGATCTTCGAAGAAGAGAGGATGTGGGAGCTCTGCTTTTAAAATTTCCTTGGGAAAAGATACCAAGTAATTATATTTCTTAGAACTATAAACGCTGAATTATTCACATTTACTCTGCATTATGATAAGTGACTTGAATATTCTTGTTTTAGCTGACTTTGCACGAAAAATAATACAGTCATACTATGCAGCTATAACTTACGTAGATGATTTGATCGGAATGCTTCTTGGTCAACTACAGGCTTCCAAAATAAGAGAGGATACAATTATTATTTTCACTTCTGATCACGGTATATATATTTGTTAATATTACAATTCAAACTTTGTTTAAATAATACACTGGGTTCAAAAATCGAGTTTTTCTGTGTTTCTAATGTAATTATTTACAGTCCATTACTTATTTTTTTTATATGAAAAGATCTTTATAATAACTGTTCGAGTTGGCGGAAAAAAATTAGTCTGTGAAGCAGACCTATATGACCAAACATCTTCCCCTCTCACCCCTACGCTGCGTAGCCATTTTCGACCACCAGATTTTATATCATCCCAACCATTCACCGCTCTCCCCCCCACCCTTAGTCTCTTCCTCATCTATGCCCTTGTCATTCCCTCCACCATCACTTTTACTAGTTTATGCTTACCCCTCTACCCTACCCGCTGACCAAGTGCACTACCCTCCACCTTTTGTTTCGTAGATAGGTTCTAGGGTTCGGGCTCGGGTTCGGGTCCTGTTATCCACTTCTTTATTTTACATTATCTTCGTGATAAATGTTTCCACCGCTTGCGTCGGTTGCATTTTGTCCAAGTTTTCCGTGATTGGCACTTCTCGAGGGGCCTGTTGCACGCATTCTTCTCTTGACTTTAGCCTTCCTCTAGCCTCAAGACCTGTCACCTCCTGTTTCAGTTCCAAGTACAACTCTTGTCATTCACTTGCCAGCAGTTTTTTCCAGCGATTTCTCTCCAGCGATCTAATTCTAGTAAAACAAAGGATTTTTGGTTCTTTTCGGGACTCATTAAGTCTTATGCATACCCAGTTGCAGACTATTTTTCTGTATCCACAGTTTGGTCATATTCAGATTGTCCTTTTTTTATTTCCAGATCCCTAGTAGTATCAGCCGTTACCACAAGCACTACATCGTCGCCTAACCCATAAGACATGCTTTCTCCAGTAGATAGTCAGGAAATTATACGTAGGTCACATTCCACAAGAAAGGCCAAAGCACTGAGCAATGAGGAACTCCCATTAACACCCTGTACTCTTTATGGTCTTCGTCTGTGTAATACACGAACCTCCTGTCTGTTAGATAGCTATCGATTATTTTCGAGAGGTGCTATGAGATTTCCCTTTTCTCCAACACTTTAATAATGAGCTTCCACCTTGTAAAGTAGAAGGAATGTCGGACATGAGTGGCAACAACACGCAATATCCGGAATAAGTGCTGCCATCCCCTGGATAGAATGTAACTCTACCCTACGTTGCGCTCCCTCATGTGACGGGTAGAGGGTGTAATTCGGTCGTCGGTTGATGGTACACTAAGATGTTTCAGCGACTCAACACGGTTAAAGACTGATACACTCCTTCAAACAACTGGAAGTGCCCCGAACCGTTGAAAAAGAGGCTGCGTTGAGTTATTTCTGCCGATGTGCAAGCTGTACTTTTACTACAATTCAGCCACTTCAGGTCTTGATCGTGACGTGAGCATAGAATGCACAGATTGGAATCGAAATCAGATAAATATCGGAGGGTATACTCGTTCCCAACCATCTCGGCTCGTCCCTCTTTAACAATGCGCTGGTAGGGAAAACTTTGATGGCAAATTCTTGTTTAGCCGAAAACATACTGTTAACGACTTGGTATAACGAAAATGGTCGATGAGAATCCAAATGCGAGGCAGAAGAGGAAGATCCAGGTACTTTCGAAAAGATTTGATAGCATCAAGAGGTTGAAGTGCAAAATCTTCGCAACAGTGATTGCGCAAAGAAACAAAATGAAGGCCTCTCCACAATAAGACTTTATCAGTCGACGTAGCGTCGACGCAACGTCGATGCAGCATCGCGAGCAGCTTTTGCCAACTGTCTTTGGTCAAAGTGCGGTTATGTAAATTTTCAGTACCGAGTAAACTTGAACGTCAAACAATTCTCACAGTTGGCAACAGCTGCGCCCGCATCAGGTTAATGTTGCATCGACGTTGCGTCAACGCTACATCGACTTATAAAGTCCTATTGTGAAGTGACCTCTAAGGAAATAATTTGAGATAAACATTCCGGTGCAGGTATCTTTAATGCAGGCAGTGATGATCTGGAAAGAAACGCAGCACTATAGGGTCAGGAAAGAAAAGAAATACGATTGCTGGATGTGTATTAAGGACTCAGTAAACATAAACTGTCCTGGATTCCGGCGGGATCTTTATAAGCAATCTTATAAGATTCACGACCAAGCCTTGGGCGGGCGCGTGTAACCATATACATTAAGATCTAGGCGGGATATCTTGCAGCGAGAACTCCCACCCCTTTCCCGCAAGTTTCTTGTGAGCGTTTTTTCACGAATCTCAAAATATATTTCAAATAACTTGTACAGGAAATCTTGAAGACTCTTATGAACACGAATTTGGCGAATGATACATTGATATATACGCGCCAATGTTACACCCTTCTGATTTTATAGGTAGTTATTTTCTTTTGATTTTGCAATATTGCTTAAATTAGTTCCTACTGTTTTCGCAATATTCTTCTTCTCAGTCAGGTACACCTTTTGCGACACTCCCTATATTTCCACCGAATCCACGGTCAATCGGGGTCCTCCCCTGGAAACACTCTACTGATTCTACACCCAGCATGTGCGCCCGTCTTTCAAAAAATCTGCACTAATATTCACCTACAATATTCTGTAGTACACGAGGAAAATAACAGTCAAACCCGTGCATAGTATACAGCGGCCTTCAGTTCAACCAGGCGGCCGGAGCGAATCATACCAAGCTATGCAATTTTCAGATGGTCTCTGTTAATGGAGCTTTCGTCAAATCCCTACTTCTTGCAAAGCCATTACACGAATCCACCTAGACTCGAACTCCCGTCCTGCTAGTGCTGAAGTATAGGGGTGAGCGTGCTAACCACTAGACCACAGTGCCAGTGGTCACCAATTAAAATTATGGTCGTCCAGTTTTGTATAGAGCAACCCGTATAGGGTCCTTTAGAGCGAACTATCACGAAAACTCATGTACTCACTAGCTCACTCACAGGAACTTGTGTACAATCCTTAGAGTTATTTATACGGGGATTTCCGGCTGGAAATCTTCTAAACATGTTTACTTAATCTAATGTTCAGAAGACAGCAACGTTTACTTTTGGCTACTTTCGCACTTAAGAATATTAAAAAAGTTTCCCTAAATTTACTAAGAGTCAAACAAGGAAGAAAAGGAACACTTTATAAGCAAAAGTTTCAATATTTCCTTGAAGACGCCCAAAGACGAGGGTGTGAGCTTAAAAGAGCAACGAGGTGAACCTGAAAAATTTGATGTTGATATCGGCACAGTAACAAAATAAAGCAGAGCAAGGAGCCACACTGGTGGACCCAGAAAGTTACAGAACTGGACAAAAAGTACCTGGTGATTCGAAGGACGACATCATGGTCAAGGAACAGGAGAGGAGACGCTTCTCTAGAGGTGGAGCATCAGGTCACTAAGAAAGTCAGAATGCAGAAAATAATTTACATATTGTTCCTGTTGCATGTCAACAGGAAGCAAAGATCGTTACAGGCCAATGTTTTTAAACAAAAGAAAACTTCAATAGGAGAGAACAGCAAGATGCGAGAAAAAGGTTTCAAGCAGGGAAGGAAGTCGGTGTTGATGGGGGATCCCTAGTAAAGTCCTTCAAACATGGCGAAGGTGTGATCAGATTCGCTGCTTGATATCTATATCTCGTGCTTAAGCAAACGAGTATGTTCCTAGCAGATGGAAACAACAGAAGCTTGTACCTATGCGGGCTGGGAACCAACCACTGGACTAACCATCCTCCTATAGGCCAATATACCCTCCAACTGTCCGTCAATTTCTCACCTTCAATATGTCTCATACGGATATTCAGTATACCCTATACATACCCTTCCTAAAACTAGAGTAGGCCGAAAAAAACATTTTGAAAATCGAAAACAATAGCCTAAAAGTTGTGCACTGGAAGACCAATAAAATGTGCTAAATACAGAATCGATCAATTTATATCCTGAGTTTGCACGGGAGCAAAATATCGTTTTGAGAAATATCTTTAGTCTTTTCAATTATTGGCAGACTTTAAGGTGCTATTTTAACGGAGATAATTATGTGTTAATGTATATCTATAATATGTTAAAGGCACTAATTACCCAGGGGAGACCATTTGTTCTCATTTAATGAGTCTCAATTTAGCTCCTGAATGATGAAAATTAGGTGCACATGCCAGAATAGTGAAAACAGAAAGAAATTTATCTTTCACCTCGGTCAATATGTTCCCTCTCGGTAATTTGTGCCTTTATCTTACTTGTAAGTCGATCAATTCTACATTTAGCACACATCATATGGATTCTCATGCCTGTTTCCCTCTCCAACCCATTTACTCTCTGCCCCTTACTCCCGTCACCTTCTCACCCTTACCCTTTCACATATATATCCCTCCTGATCACTTCCTAAGCGTCTACGAGATAACTTAAAAATGCATGTTGGACGACAGCTTGATAATGAATTGTATCTCTACCCTATGTGCCCATCTGTCGGAAAAGAATTTAGTTTAAAACATGAGTTATTCAGTCCAATTGAGTTTTTAAATTATATACATTCACCTTTCTTAGTGGGTTAGATTTATGTTTTTGTGAACATGGTGAATTCAATCCAAACTGTATAACGGAGCTCTTTTCTGACAGAGGTACATATTTATAATTGCACTTTTGAAGTGTAACATATAAAATTTTCATTATAGGTTGGTCTTTGGGAGAACATGCAGAATGGGGAAAATACAGTAATTTTGATGTCGCGTTGCGAGTTCCTCTTCTCATTTCCATTCCTCAAATATTGAATTACAGCCTAAAGGAGAGCACTGAGAAATTTGATGAATTTACAGCAAACGCAGGTAAAATTTAACACTTGAGGCAATTTTCACACTGTTAAAAACAGAGTATAAACTCTTCGAAATTGATAAAAGAACTGAACTTTGAAGAACGGAAGCAAGGCCTATGGCTTGATGTCTCTGTTTAGCAAATTCATGAATATCGTTTATTTCGGCGATTCTTAACTCTTCTAATGGCGATAAAAAAATTGGTCCAGTACAGTTTCGATAGTAGTTTTCACGTCATCTTCTATGATCTTGAGCATTAAAAAAATACATGTTTAAATTTTCAAAAATGAAGGTGCGGCAGCGTAAAAGTTTTTCGTGACCGTAAGTGCTTTTTATCTCTATTCGGGATCTTATGTAACTCTTTCCAAAAAGTTTTTTCCCTCTTTGGGCTTGGGTGGATTTTTGATAGAAACGGGGAGATTGCTAAAGAGGCACGATGGGTCAGAGAGAAACTGTTGATTCTCCCTGACCCACCCCTCCCTCTGCTTATACTCCTCCTTGCGTCAGACAATATCCTTAGTACACAACAATGTGCTGCTTGATTGTCAACAGTTTTGACTTGTTCAGTGTATGATCGTAGATCCTCAGTTCGTGGGCAAATTTTCGGACTCTTTTCATGAACGGCCTACCGGATGTCATGTATTCAATCACACACTGAACACGGGACAAATTCTGTCCTGCCCATCCAATCTTCTTGTTCAGTTGATGCAAGCGTCTTTTAGTCTTTTGATCCATCGTTGGTTTTAGCCTTCGATTTGAATCAACCAACGTTGCCGCATCATAAACTGAACAATTGATGGTCCAGAGGTCGGACTCCTTCGAGATATTCTCACGAAAGGAGGGCATCTATTTCAGCCAGATCTTGGGGCTTAGGGGGAACCTGGATGTTAATGTTTCTCCGTGTCCTGAAATCACTATCATCTCTCAGGGGATGCCTTCTTTTCGCGGTTGATCTTAATGTCGCGTCCTCCTCTTTGTCTGCGACTTCTTTATACAGCGCTTAGGCAAGCGCTCTGCGTACATATCCTGTTTTCGAGAGGTAGGCAGCTTGATCTCGCAAATACTGACGCGAAACGTAATGAAGGTTTGCGCGTTTCGAGCACAACGAGGTGTGAATACGCGCTATGAAGCCTCCATGAACAGGTATAATGCTGGCATCGAAGCAGTACAGCAAGTCATCCTTCAGTCGATTCGTCCACTTAATGTTAGCGTTTCTCCGGTTCGTCGTCGTGTTTCCATCTAAATTATTGTCAGCAACCCGATCTCTTGGGTGGTCGACACTGTTTGCCAACCCATTGTCGGGTGCTCTGCGCATTTGATCGTTTGGAAACGCTTCTATAACTTTTTGGTGGTTTGGTGATTTTGTGGTGTCGTTGTTGTTTCCACGAGCAGCTAGGAAAAAGGGTTCGTCATCCTTTTAGAAGTCCGCATGCAAGGATAAGGCTGCATTCTCTGAGAAGTCGCCCGGTATCCCAGAGTTAACGCTTAAGACACCTCACCCAGGTGCCATTCAGCTATTGGCATGGGTGTTACGCCTCCGCGTGGGGATTATTCCTTCAAGACCATCCCTGAACTATTGTCCGCGACTGATTATTAATTATTGTAATTCTATGCAGCAGAAAACCTTGGTACGGGGCCCTCAGTCCCGAACCTGATGACGCATCCGGTAGCTTTGTCATAGGCCCTTCGGTTCGATTCCAAAGGAACCCAATATAACACCGAATAAGCAGTCGCGAACAATTTTCCACGGACGGTCCCGAAGGAATAACATCCAAACGGAAGCGTAACAACCGTGCCGAAAACTGAATGGCACCTGGGTAAAGTGTCTTAAGCGGTGACTCTGGGATACCGGGCGACCTCTCGAAGTATACAGCCTTATTCTTACATGCGGGACCCTGCAAAGATAAACAAACCCTTTTCCTAGCTGTTCGTGGAAACAACAATGATAACACCAAACGTAGTCGTATGTACGTTTTAAAACAGTCGAACACGCAGGCCTTCCGACAATGGGTTGGAAGACAATGCCGACAACCCTTGAGTTGAGAGAGCCAATCAAAACAGAGTCAGTGTGATGGACTGGCAAAATCTTAATACTTTTGACTGGACGGATCGGCTGAGGAGCGACCTGCTGGAGTGCTACGATATTAGTATAGCCCCTAAACGAGAAGGTTACATGGCGCGACTGCATAATCTGTGGTGCGAGAAACACCCAGAACTTTCGCACCTTTTGCGACAACTTCTGCGAAACCTTGCCGATGAGCTCCGGAAAAGTGGTTACATAAGCGCAGCGCCTACTCTAACGCAGCCAGAACAAGCCGGCAACAGAGAAAGAGAGGCGACACTGAGACCAACCGCGGGCAGGCATCCAATAGAGGAAGAGCAATGGTTTAGGACCAATGAAAACTTTAACATCCAGGTTTCTCTCAAGGCCAAAGATCTTGCTCAACTGGATGACGCGCTTCGTGGTGATTTTTCCGAAGAGTCCGCCCTCTGGACCATGAATTGTAGTGTGTCTGATGCAGCGAGAACTTTAGCGAATGCAAACCGTAAAACACAACCAACGGCTGATCATGAGACTAAAAGACGAACGCATCAACTCAGCACAAAGATAGGCTAGGCAAGACAGCACGCATACCATATTCAGTGCGTGATTGACTACATACCATCTGGCAGAAATTTCACTGCCAGGGTCTGACAGTTCGCGCGCAAACTGCGGATTCGTCACCACACACTCAACAAGTCAAAGCTACTTACCATCAGGCAGCATATTGTTGACAGAATACGGGTACTATCTGATGATGAGGAGGTCGAGACATTTTGGAGAAAAGTCTACAAAGTCCAGCATCCACTGAATGAAGATACTAAGAACGTAAATAGCTTCAAGGCGCTGTGCAGTGCCCTCATAACGCCTGAGGAGAAAGCCCACCTATCACTACTGAGGAGGTGAAAAAAGTATTAAGAGTCATGAAGAACTATTCCGGTCTGGGACCAGATGGTATCAAGAGCATATAATCGCTTCGATACATACCGTTCTTCTCAGGACGATAGGAACATTCATTAAAACGAAACGTCAACGACTGTATAATGGGTACAAAACGCAAGAAGATTATAGAGTTGACTATTATTTCAAGAACATAACAAATAAGCTGCAACAAAAATGATCCCGCTGTTTTTCTGTGAAGATTAGAAAAGTTCCATTATCTCAAAGTAACGTATTTTGCTATTCATTTCATTCATAGGCTCGTACTAGTATGTATTATGAAAAAAACAGGGGTTTCGAAACATAATTTCTGTAAGTTGGCCACCTGCCTAAGTTGGCCACATTTTGATGGAACCATGGCTTGAGATACTTGCCGTGTTTAAATTGATTCGTCTGACACCCGGAAAACATTCTTTTGCCGATGATCACTGA